>ML855138.1:8474-23326 GCA_009831015.1 Picea engelmannii | reverse complement strand
TGTGTGTCAATCATTTCGATTAGTAATGAGTTCATGAAAGTGTGATGATCGGAAATAGGTGATGAAGATTCCTTCTTGGGGAATAGGGTCCTGTTCTCTGTTACAGAATAGTTTGTCTTTCCTTTTGCAGTATCCTGAAAGATTTCTTTCCTAGGTTTTTATTTCTTAATGTAATCCAGGATTCTTCGGACAATTATTTCTTTAAACTTTGAACTCTGCAATAGGTAGGTTGCTTTCCTGTAATTCAAAGTAGAACTTTAGTTTGTTCAAGGCAAGGTGTGATTAATGTATTTTTACTACAACTCTAGATTGCTTTTGAGATTGAGCATATATAATGTGTGACTACCTTTGAAATAAACAGACTTCCCTGGGTTGACAATTTATGTAGCACTTGATTGTTTAGTTAAATAAGCAATTATAGTGACCAACAATGCATAACTTTTACGAATTTTGCTTCTGCAAGCCCACTCAAGATAGCATTCATAGCTTTAACATTGAAGCTAAATTCTAGTTTGTCATCCTTATTAGCTAGTACAACTGGCTTTACATAACCAATATCTACCACATCCCAAACATCTGCACCTAAAGCCATTATGTAGTTTCTCATTCTAACTTTCCAGAAGGCAAAGTTTGTTCCATTGAACAGAGGGGTCTTATTGGTTGAATTTCCTTCATGGCTTGACATGTTTAAGCACTAGGATCTACCTTTAGATAAAAGGGGCCGTCTCTGATACCAATTGTTGGACAACTGAGAGGGGGGGGGGTGAATCAGTTGTTACCGTGCTTAAACAATTATGCTTATTTTAACTCTTTAAAAACACTCAATGATAATCACAATAATTCAGGGAAATAAGTAATAGCACATTCAACATCAATCACACATATGAGATACAAAGAGACAGATATTTCCTGAGGAAACCCATAAGGGGTAAAAAGGGGTAAAAACCTCTTCTTCTTCATATGATAAGTAATATTTACATTCTTTATATTATCATACATATGAGCACCAAATCATAATGAGGCTGCAACCTCTGTTTTGCAAGCTGCTACTTGCTGAGAGCACTAACTCTCTGGTTTCTCTAGCACCAACTAGAAGGAAGCACCAACTCCCTGGTTTCTCTAGCACCAACTAGAAGGAAGCACCAACTCTATGATTTCTCTAGCACCAACTAGAAGGAAGCACCAACACCGTGGTTTCTCTATAACCAACTAGAAGGAATCTACAACTCCCTGTGTTCAAGCACTCACTTGAACCTTTGAGGACACCAATCCTCCCTTGCACCTCCCTACCACCTTGGTTTATGAATATAAATTACTAAAACTTATTACAGTGATATGGTGTTCAACAACAAATTACCAGTCTCATCACTGTTCTGCAAGATTTTGCAGCTCTGTCTTCCTCACTGTCTTCCTGCACGCATCCATTGCACTTTTCTGTTCTTCTACCTATTGTTCTTTCAACACCATTCCCATTTAGTGCACCTTTTGTCTTCTGTCCATTTCAGCTACTGCACTCCACCTCCTTCTTCACACATGCATCACCCCCAACAGAAACAACCCCAATCTCTTCTTTTATCCACATTCTTATACTCCCTGTACACCTTGTGCATACTTTGTATGCAATGGTTCTACTTCCTCTGCATCTCGAGTGCTCTGCCTCCTCCTCATGGAAACTCTTCAACTTCTCTGTTTGTTAAGCCCATCTGTCCATCATCACTGGGTGTCATGATCAAATTCCTTCACATCACATGTAGTTGAGATTCTTCATCTTTTGTTGCTGTCAACCTCAACCTATCTATCGCAATTTAACGACTCCAATGCTCTTCCAGCTGTCAATAGCCTCCATGAACTGTCTTTTCTCCTACTGGTAGATTCCTTGTGACCCTTCAGTTCCTCTGGAAATCACACAAAAGTCTCTTCGAGTCCTCTGGCAGGAACCATCAGTGGTTTCTAGCAGTTACAATGAGAAGTGCTACAATAGCCCTCCGATCTTCTTCAGTTTCATCTGCACCATTGGATTAACTTCTCTAAATCTTGCGTTCATTTTGGCATTCCGCTCTTCGACATTTTGGGATCACCGTGGTGGACGAATTTAGTACTCTCCATTTCTCAACCCTCGAAACTCTGAAAATGAGCTTGTCTTCACTAACTCCTTCCCCCATCTTTCACCGATGTGACCAACGGCTGTGACCTCAGCCTTAGTCGAAACTGCATTTCGCAATTTCGCATTTCGGCATTTCAACACTCTTGGTGGTGAAGTGTTTCGACACTTCAACTCTCGGTATCCGGAACTCCGAAATGGAGTCAGATCAATGGTCCGGTACTCCAGCATTTTTCATTCAGGCGAATCAGCATTTCGATATTCCTGTGGTGAAATACCTTGACATCTCCAACTCCCGGTATCCGAACCGCTGGTATGTAGTCAGATTTTGCGATTTTCGGGACTCCTGTGATGAAGAGTCGTCACTCTTGACTCCTCCTACTCCTGGTATCCGAAACTCCGGTATGGAGTCTTTAACATTTTAGGACTTCGGGTTTCACGACTTCGAGACTCTTTATGATGAGAGCCTTTGTTATTTCCATCTCCCGGTATCCGAAATCCTAGTATCCAATACTTCGAAATGGAGTCGGATCTATGGTCCACGATCTCCTCGAACAAACGGCTCAAATCATTTCACCATTTCGTATTTCACAATTTCCACACTCCTATTGATGAGAGTCTTTGACATCTCCATCTCCCGGTATTTAATACTTCGTGTGGTGCGCCTGTTTCAGGTTTTCGAGATTTCGCATTTCGGAACTTCGGGACTCCTGATGATGAGAGTCCGTGACCTCTCTATCTCCCAGTATCCGAAACTCCGGTAGCTGAAACTTTGAGCGATGCGCTTGTTTCGCGATTTCGAGGTTTCGCATTTCACGACTTCGGGACACCTGTGTTGGAGAGTCTTGACTCTTGACTTCTCCATATCCCGGTAACCGAAACTCCGAAATGGAGTCTTCGTTGTGGTGCCTATTTTGGATTTTTTAGGGTTTCGCATGTCACCTTGCTCGTTAAAGAGAGTGCTAGTTCTCCTGGATCCAACGCTGGTCGTACCTCTGGCTCAGATCTGACGTTCATCAGGAAATCCCAATGAGATCCATCGCTGCATACTCTGATCTTGTTGAGCTTGCTTTGCATCATCTTCCCAAAAGACTTCTAGAGCTCACCTAGAACATCCTTCCTATACTCAAGATATCATCGCTGTTGTACTTGCCATCAATGACAAGCATACACTGCCCGTAAAACATGCCAACATAGAAGACTTTGACATAGACTGTGTCTTGGATGAAGAAACACAAGTGAATATTATGACAGAAGACACTTGGGGAAATTTTGGGAAAGCCTACTATGATACCTTCGTTAGGAAGGATAGGCTTGTTTAAGGGAAAAATGATAACCTTCCATGGAAGAGTTACTAATGTACCCATCATTATTCATGGAACATCGACTAAAGAGGAATTTGAAGTCATTAAGTTTGTTGAGAACAACACCCCTTTCCCACTTTTGTTAGGTAAGACTTGGATTGAGAAGGATAAGATCAGAAGGAAATCAGAGGAAAAAGCTACCAAAAATAAAAATCAAGAACTAAGGGATTTCATAGCTAGAAAAATAGATCGACTAATAGAAGAACAAGAGGATAAGTCAAAGCAACAAAACAAAGTAACAACGCAGGAGGGACAGAAAGAAAGAGAATCAATTGTCAAGGTTGAAAGAATACAAGAAGGATTGAAGAAACTATCTATGCAAGAAATAAGCATATCCACCCAAGAAGTGTTAAGGAAGGGGATATTAAATTCAGACTCTTTGAGGGCCCATCAACAGTGAGAAGTCACTACGCTAGGGGAAGATAAGTATAAAAATGGAAAGAGGATTCCATAAATAGTTAGAGAGACTCAGATTACAGGTAAGAAGGCAAGGAAGCTCAATAAAAAGAAAGCTAAGTTGGAAAAGCTATAGGAAACTACAGAGAACAAATGGAAGACTTCACAAACTAGAACCTTGTAGGAGGCAGATTCGCAGGATTTGAACCTTGCTGGAACGATGGGACCATGCAGAATGGGACTTTTCCCTAGCGAAGTTATATGACCATTTGAGGCACCTCGTCTGTTAGAGCGATGCTCCAAAATGGTTAGAAAACACATTTATGGGTGGATGGACCGCTTTTCGACGTTGAGACCGCGCCATAATAGATATATTCACATTGATGGAAGCATTCCTGGTCGTTGGAAGAATCCGTTACGAGGCCCCACTTATTTAACATGTCGATCGCTATACCGAGACCAATTTTTTCTACCCATGATTAACTAAGCCAAGAAGAGAATTTTTTGTGTGTCGAGATGTGTTATTTGAAACTAGACCTTGCCATCCATTTGTCTACCCCGCCTGCCCGTTCGTCTACCCCAACCTGTCTGTTTAAAAGTTAGAATGTCAAGAAAACCTAGTGAATTAGAGAAGTCTGTCGAGGAATTCCTCAAGAATATAATGGTCGACAAACCATTATCTGAAGGTTTCCAGGCATCGTCGACTAGGGGACTACAGGATTCCCCTTTGACTGGGTGTTGTTCTGGCCGTGTCAACCTCGCGATTGAGCAACGAAGTAAGCACCACAGTGATCTGGCTAATGTGAAGTAGATCCAATCCATCCTACCAGAGTATATCCCACCTTTGGCTGGTGCAGTTAACCATGAAATCATCCCATGAGATTTTGAGTACACCGTATTCACCACATACCTTCCGAAAGGAATACGCGTAGTCGGGAGTCAGTTAGGACAAATCTCGCTACTGAAGAACATTGACTTCAATTTAGGAGACATGAAGAACTATGCTATTCTATCACCCCACCGCTACTTGAAAAAATCAACTGGGAATAAGCCTCACCTCATCTCCCAACCATGGATTAAGGGACTGGCGCAACCCACCATGCTAAATGTGATGAAGATTCCCCATTTTGGCCACCACCAGGAGGTTAACTCTTGTGTTAAAATCCTCCTGTCATGCTATCATGGCAGATACCTATGGATCGATAGAAGAATTACTGTGGATCTGGAGTTGATCCACCATATCACAAGATTAAGCATGAAGGGACCTGACCCTCAACAATTTTATCCAGGGAAGGCCTCAAACCGTTCCCTGGCACAATGCATCAAGGAAGCTTACGGAGAAGTCGAAAAAGGAAAGTGAGGCTACAAGGTAGCCTCTATATAGGATGGCGCAGTGTGCCTCACTTGTCAACTCATAGTTGGCAAGCTTGTAAGGAAGAACCGCCCCACATAGGTCACCGGGTTCATGGTGGAACTTGCAGGAAAATGTGTGGAGGGCATAAAGATGATCTGAGTGAGCTACCTCGTCAATGAACTAGAGAAATATTGCCACAAAGCCCAGGATTTGGGATATGAATTCCATTACAGTTGGCTAATCATTTTGATCACATTTGTCACTTGGAAAATGCCTAAAGGAGCCACCTTCCTAGAGATCGAACCCTCGAAGCCGTTGGTCACTCGGTTTTCAACCTTGTGGTAAACCAACGACATGAAGAAGCAATGGCATCCCAATGCTGTATTTCATGCATACTACCAACAATTGAAGGTTTCCATTGAATCATTTCCGTGCATGACACCACGCACCTTGCACCAATACATACCTATAGCCAAGTTCCACGCAAATACACATTTCATCTACATCACTGCGCGTCGAGATGAGAACCAGGAAGAGTTACAGTCATACTGCAAGCTAACATATGAAGAAATGGAGCAGATTACAAAGGAATGGCCAGAGAAATTTCTTATACCTATCGCTGATGAAAAACTCTTAGACACCAACACCATAGGAATCCCCATAGTCACCCAGGTTGAGCATGTCAAACAGTCCAGTGGGAAAAAGAAGAAAAAAAAGGAGGAAGTCCAGGATATAGAGAGTGATGAGGAAGACAACGCTTCTGAAGATAATGGGTCTGTCTCGCTCAGAGGATGAGGAGACAATGAAGCAGATGGAAAAGGAGGAGGGGATGAGCACACCGTAGAAGAGAAAGGTTTCTCCAAAGAAACCTTCAGCAAGGAAGAAGACACATGCTAACAAGCCCCAGTTAGAGGCCACGCTCACTGAGGATGATATCAGTCTGGTCTGCGGAGATATGGAGGACGCTTCTGAGGACATCTTGCAGAGATATGGAGAGAACAATGAAGAGATATATGGAGGGGTCAAGAAGGAATTGAAGGAAGTACATCAAGATATTTGTTTGGTCTGCGTAGTACCTACCGAGCCTTCCTTGTCACAGAGTATAGAATTGGGGGATGAACTAACCCAAATAAGAAGACTTGCAGATGCGACATAAGATTGACTTCAGAGAATATAGGAAGGGAAGGAGAAGGCTATATAAGCCTTGAAACAAGAGAAAGATGAATCCTTATAACAATTACGAGTAGCGCGGTATAGTGTAGCTGCCTATGAAAGTGAGAGAGAAGAATTTTAGGTGATTCTTTAGGAGGAAAAATGCCAGCTATAGATAGAAAAGGAGAAGTTGATTGTAGAGTGGGCTATGGTCAAAGAAGTTGTGAGTAAAGCATGTCACTCTATGACAGGCTTGGCATAGGAGGGGTAGGTCGAGGCTTAAGTGGTGAATCTCACTGAGACCCTCCAACAACTTTAGGCTAGACTAATAGAACAGGAGGCCCAAGCAGTACCGAGAACTCCGCAGGAGGTGCGTGACTAGAGGGAGGAGATCGCTAAGAACACAATTGTAAGAATCATATACCTCACCTTGGAATGTAAACAACTAAGTGATAGAATCACACAAACATATGAAAGCCTCACAGAGGATCCAGAGCTAAGGAAGATGGAAGTGCAGTTACATGAGGCACAACATTAAGCATTTTTCGTGCAGGCACAGATGAAGCTGCTCACTGCGGTAGAAAGAATGAAGAGATCACAGGAGCAATGCACAGTACATAAAAAGATCACTGCCATCTAGGGAAGGGTAATTAAAGTCACACAGAAGCTGCAACCTGTGCAGGATGAAGCGTGCAAGGTGTTCGAAGAGATTGATGGACATGGCTCGCAATTGGACCAAGTGGTTGCATCAGTAGAACAATGCCTGGAAGGGATTTTTACAGATCAGACGATCTAGGAGCTCACTAAGCAGGAGGCTCAGGTGAAGCAGCAAGTCGAGGCAACTCGAGTTAAGATCAAGGCCTTCAAAGCAACATTATCTAGGCTTGAGTGAATCGGGACGAGTCACATGTGAGTGTTGGGGGCCTGCTGGCCCTCGATCAAGTTTTGAGGAAGCCTTGGTTAATTTTGGACCACTTTTGAAATTTGAAGAAGGACCACCCAGGTGGAGCTGAGATCCTGGATCTCACTTATTTTGTGGGCTATGTGGACCTAGTAAGGGGTTCTCTATGGTTTTTGTAATGGGTTTATGGGATGTCGGTCCATGGGGTTTACCCATGATTAGGCCTTAATGTAAGGGATTGTAAAAGTATAAATAAGTAAGAATGTATGGTAGAAGTAGAAGTTTTTTGAGTAGTTTGTGGAGATAAGTGCAAGTAGCTTGAACGAATTTTTGCCAAGGAATGTATGTGAGTAAGGCTCTATGCTTGATAGAGAATTGGATTTGTGCCTTGACCTAGTTTTGGAAGGAGGATTTGGTGCTCAGTACGCAGATCTCTTGTCCTATGCGAATATTAGCTTTGTGGCTTGGTGCACAAGAGTGAATGAATGTAAGATTCAAACAAATAATAAAGAAGGCGAAGCAGTTGGTGGACGTAGCCCCACACTGGGGTAAACTACGTGTATCTTGTGTATTTGGTTTGCTTTGTGCTGTGTTGTTTATGTTATGAATCTGCTTAGTGCTTTGATTATTATGTATGGTAGATAGATCTGTTGTTGCTTAGTGCTTTAGTTGTGTTAAGGATAAATGAATGTTATATCTAATGCAATGCTAAGTGCTCAGGATATATAGTCATTTATTGTTACTGCACCGATCTATTCTTGGGTATGTTCTGTAATGTTAATAAGATTAGGAAACTAACACATTCCATCTTCTAAGTGTTAATAGAATACCCTGTGAAGTGTTATTATCACAGATCTGTGTCCCAGCTTGGTTACAGACACCTGCGTCCTGTAATCCCCCCTTCTTCTACCTCGGGTGAGACTTCTCCTGCTTCACAGGTGTCACTGAAAGGGCCAGTAGTCAGGGTTTTTTTGGTGCATTGTTAAGAATTGAACCCCGAGTTTGCCCTTGTGCCAACAATAGAATTACTCCCGAAGTTCTCAGATCGATGGTCTAGTATAATCCTTATGCAATTTTCACTATGATGAGATCTTATACGATGATATCTTTCTCTTTGATCTTGATCTGATAGTGTGGAGTTAATCTCTTTTTGAATGGACAATTCTTGCTTATCTAGAGACTAAAAAAAAATTGACGATCACGACTTAATCAATTATTGAGATGAACAGTTCTCGTTCACTCCAAGACTTCAGGTTACTATAATTCTGGAGTAGGACAATTCCTTTGGAGGTTTACCTACCGAATAAGTCATAAAGTTGTAGTGCCCACTTGTTGTGAGTTAACTCTTTATGCTTAATCTATTTTTACACTATGCTTGATCAATGATTTAAAATGATTCCGAAGTATATCAACATTTAGCGTTACTTCACGATTTCGACCTTTTTGACGATGGATGATAAATGAAGCTTAGATATCCCCGAATTTAGTAATCCTGGAGTGACATGGCTTGTTGACATCACTGTTAACACGACACTAGTTGAGTGGATTCCATGTGTCCCCTTGATTCATGACTTTCATATACCAAGTGTGCCAACTGGACCTTGATACTTGTCATCTGTTGATTGGTCCACATGTCATATTTTTATTACTACGTGTCTCATCCTAGCTCAAAAGGAATATTCTTCGATTCTTTGTCTTTGGAGGGATGCCACTTCCACATTATTCATCTCTTCGAACAAATGGTATCAAATAGAATATTCTTTTTCAATACTCTGATTTCAGAGTGTTATAACAACTATTCTCCACTGGACTATGAACACTTTCCTCCGAACACCAATTAATAGTCACCACGTGTTATGGTCTTTCTAGACATCGAATAAAAGGTATCGATGAGGAATATTCTATTTCGATACTCCGATTTCAGAGTGTTAAAACAAATCTTCTTCACTGGACTCCGAATACCTTCCTACGAACATAAATCAATAGTCGTCATGTGTTACTTCCAAATTCATCAATCATGATCACCCTGAGTTAATCTCCACCGTTGGTCTAGTCCCTCTTCAGACCTACTTTGTCTTTATCTAATGCGCTCTTTCTTGATCCGAATAACCCACAAACCATTGATTTACCTTGCTATTGATTGGTCATTATTTTCTTCAGGACTTCGTGCCTTTTGCCCTGCTTATCCTACATGATTCAGACTTCTTTTCGTCGGAGTGGTCAATGTCAAAGTTGACTGCTTGATTCAATGGTTGAGATCTCACTCGTAGGGATCTTAGATCGACAATCTGCATGAGTTAGTTTAATCCATGACTCTGGAATATTTGTGGCTTACCCTATCCTTCCACTAAAATCGATCGAATGGTTGAGAATTCACCCGAAGCCCCTCCTTGATCTAATGAATGGTGATATGTCATGACTTCGTGATCCTGCCTTGTCTCCAATATTCACTGAAGTGGTGAGGTGCCAAAGTTCTTTTGTCTGCTACTTGATCCAATGGTCCATATTTCTACTTCTTTAGATCTGATGGATGAGATTTAATCCTTCCCAACCTTTGACTTCACCTCGATCTAACAATCCTGGATTCCTCCTAACCCCTTTGGATTTATACTTGGATTCCAACTGAACCAAGATCGTTGATTTGTGCTTTTGGTCAGCGATCAACGATTGTCATATCTGCCGACTGTAATAGAGTTTCCTCACAGTTCTAAGGGTATTCTCCATTTGATCCAAATAACACTTCCTTAAGGTACTCCTTTTCTTGAGATTTCCTTCTACCTTTCCAAAGGTATTAACGTTGCATGCTTTGATCTCGTGCAACCTAATACATCTCCTCTCCTGAGATTTAGGTTTATACTGGATTCCTTTACACCTCGTGCTATGTCCTCTGCACAACCTACTATGTTATCTCTCCCGAGCCTTAGGATCTCAAAGACATATAATGAAAATACCATATTGATCTTCTTGACATCGATTCCAACACCATAATACCATGTCCAACATTGATCATATTGGCCTTCTTTGAGATCAATTCCAACACCATAACACCATGTCCAACATTCTCCCCCTTTGGCATTGATGGAAACAAAGTAAAACCCATTATTCAATCTTAACTAGATTTTACTTATCATTCTCCCCCTTTGACATCAATGACAAAAGGGATGTTTCCTTGCTCCCTTTAGGGTGACACTCCCATGAGGTAATTCTCCCCCTGTATATAAGTCTCTCCCCCTTTGCACAAGGGATATCACTATGAGGCAATGTTGGTGGCATGCTTACCAATTATATCTCTGCTTGGAATCATGTTGCTACAACCAATCATGGGAAGAAGAATAACTCCCCCTATCTTCTCTGCAAGATGAACAATATTCTACCAATGCAATCTACTTTTGTTTCAAATACTACTGTTCAACTGGAACATAGATCAACTGTTCAATAATTATCTTCTCTTCCTATAATGATCCTTGGACCTGTCCATGCATCAAACATCTAAACTCATGCCACACCATACATCAAGTGTATTCCAATCATACATACTATCTCATGCATCAAACATGAAGCAAAAGATATGTCAAGAAATATGTGCCAAAAGTGAACCAAGCATATATCAGGATCATCAACAAGTGCCTCTATCAATTTACCAACAATGTGCCTTAAACAAGTGTCATATCACACATGATATGCCTCTATCATAAGATATATCAATGGAGCTCACATATGTACCAGCCATGTATCATGACAAAAATGCGTAAGAAACCATTCACATAACTTCACTGAGAGAATACATAACCAACACTGTTCCTTGGCAGGTGAAAACCTTCATCAAACCATGCTTCTTTCAATGATGCTAGTTATCTATTGAGCCTCTTCATTCTTTTGTGCTCCAATAATCATAGGGGTATCAACAAGAAAAATCTTAAGTATTCCCTAATTCCTCCTTCCTTTCTTTTGTTTATTTTTTTGTTGAGGAGGAGTTTTTAGCAGATCATCAAAACAATGTTTGAAAATTTCCAAGATTATCATTGCTTAATTATTCTGGTTGATCTCCTATTGAAATTTCATCATAATCATCATTTTTTTGTGCAACAAAATATTCTTTATATTTTTCTTGAGAATTTCCTTTTCATTTTCCATTTGTTGGGTAATGGATAATTTATTTGCAGGACATTATCAAGTTCTGTAATTGTGTCACTTTTTTCTTTAAGAGTTTTGTTTTCTTGAGCTTGAACTACTTTATATGCATAAAGTTTATTTCCATATACCTTATCATACACTTAATCCAGCATTCTCCTATTGTCAATTTTATTAATTTCAGGTGCAATATCTTCATCATTTTTCTTCATTTGTACTATAGCTTTTCTTCTCCATATATTCTTATAATTTTCCTTAATGCTGGAGATACTTACCTTCATGCAATACTTTGGCAATCTACATTCACTATATTCATGACCATAGTTGTTGCATTTGTAACATTCAACATTGTAGTCTTGTAAGGGAGAGAAGGATTTATTATTTCTTCTTTCTGCATTATTCTTATTGTTTTCATATCTTTGAACATTTCTTGGATTGCATTTTCTATAAGCTTTACAATGTATTGCTTTATGTCCAAAATTATTGTAGGAATAACACCATCCAAGGAAGATATATTGATTTTTGTTAGAGGGATTCCTTCTGATGATTCTATTCTTCTTGTCATCTTTTTCTTTAGTAGGGAGTGCTGATTTCTATTTATTTGGGACAATCTTCAATGGTATTGTCCTTGCCTTATTTTATTCTCTTCTTAAGGAGTTCTTAAGAGCATATGCATAGATGTTTGGTTGTTTGTCATTCTTCTGTTATGTAGAGGGATCATATCCCAATCACGTCTTATCATTTAATGATCTCTTACTGCTAAGAATGTTGTTCAAGATTTTTGAGTTATTTTCAAATTTAGACTGAATGTCTTCTTTTTCTAGTTTCACTTTTAGTTGAATTATTTCATCTTCCAATATCTTACATGTTTGTTGTTTTTCATTGAGTGCCTTATTCAATATTTCTTATTTTCTTTTGGTTTCTTGGAGTTGGGTTTTTAACTCAATAATCATTTTTTCTGAATCACTAATGGTTTTGGAAACCTCGTTTTCTCTTGATTTTGTAACTTCTTCAAACTTTAGAAGTTGTTTCCTTAGTAACGTGTTTTGATTTTTAGATTTTCTTAGTTCTTCAATTGCACAGATAAATTCTTCCTCAAGGTTCACTTCTTCTTCATATTCTGAATTATTATCATCTTGAGTTTTCATTCCCATAAATAGAATCTCTGGCACCTCTTCTTCACTTTCTTCATATGAGCTATTGTCTTCTTGGGTAAATAAAGTTTTCTTCTTCTTGTAGAAATGCCTTTTATCTTTGGTTTTTCTCTTCTTCTGATATTTGAAAGTTCTTTCATCATCACTTTCCTCTTTCTTAGGATAGGGACATTTGTTAGTAAAGTGTCCAATTCTGCCACAATTGAAACATTTGAAGTGTAACTTTCCTTTATATTTTCCAGATCCTTTCTAGAGTTTCCTTATAAAGTTGGCCTCTTCTAAATTTGATATGTCTGACTGATCTTCATTAGACATTTGTTCCTGATTCTTCTTTTCTTTAGAAGCCTTACAAATTGTTTATCCTTTTGATGGTTTTTCCTGTCATGTCCTCATCTCATACACTGTAAGAATTCCATGGAGCTCATCTACTGTGAGTTTTTCAAGGTCTGGTCTTTCTTCAATTGTAGAAATCTTGGCATCTTACCTCACAGGTAATGATCTTAAGATATTTTATACAATGGGTTTGTCTTTAAGTTATTCTCCAACTTCTTTGATTGAGTTAACTACCTCGTCTACTTTATGAAGATATTCAACAATGTTCTCTTCTTCTTTTATTTTCAATTTTTTTAATTGAGCTCTGTAGGTTTGTAATTTGGATTCCTTGACTTTGTTGTCTCCTTCATATATAACCTCCAGTTTGTCCCAGATCTCCTTAGCTAACTTACAATTCATTACCTTCACAAATATAGGATTTGTTAATCCTCCTAGAATGACATTGACTGCTCTTGAGTTTTCACTACAAATCTTCTTTCCTGCAGTATCTCTGGGTGGAGTAGTTGGGTGCAGTGTAACCAATATCCACAGATTTCCAAACATAAAAACCAAGGGCCAACTGTTATAAGGAAAATATCTCTATGTCTAGGGTAAACCACAACAGACAAAAACAACTACAGAAATCAACTCTATCCCAAAAACATGCTATATAAACCAATATGAAAGCGAGATAAGAAAGAGGCCTACCTCGTCTAGATGTTCGATGAAGTCCACCATTGAGCACTTTGATCCAAAGCTATATACCTGCAACTAGTTCTCAACAACCAAGACAAGAAAGAATATGGTGATAATATAAAAGGTTAGCACATTATATATCATAATCCATTAATATACATAAAAAATACGCCCATGGATAATAACTCAAATATTTGCAAGATATCAATTGGAAGGGAAAGGAGTATTTCTATTAATAAATGATCAACAAAAGTGAAAATATTACAGACTTCCATGTTGGCATGGTTCAGAACTGAGAAAATAAGTTCCTTCTAACTGGGCCTCCACTACTTCAATCCTCCACCAAAGGCAAGCTCATAAGAGAGAAACAATGAAGTTCTTAAACAATAAGGGAAGAGCTTGGGGGYTGAACACTGTGTTCAGACTTAAAGGACAAAGGGATGCAGACTCAATATGAAGTAAATAATTTCTCCAGAGTAACTTTGCTCTCAAAGTTGAATTCTTTCTCCTTCTTTGATAGCTCAGAATTGGCCCATTTATAGCCTTCAAAATGGAACTGATGGGCAGAGTCAGAACGTTTCTAGTATATGGAAGGCCAAGGATCATAGATCTCCTATTGTGACATGGAAAACTGAAATTAATTTTCATTTTTTGGCACAAATATCGATGTATGTGGGCTGTAGTGGAGCAGCCTGCGTAAACGCATGCTGTATAGTAGGAAAGATGCATACATGTGGAAAAATATGTATTTTTGGCTCTGGATTTTACAAATAGAGATAATAAGTCTGCACGAGGAAATGGAAAAAGGCCTTCTATTCAATATTTCATAGGGTGAGGAAAATATTGCTATAATAGATCCCCCCTAATGTGTGATGTCAGAGGAGTATCTGCGATGGCCGAAATACATTATAAACAACCTAGAAGTGGAGTGATGGGGAACTAATTGGAATAATTAGTTGCTCATTACATTCTGCACTGACTTTGCATACATGGCTGCCAATAAAATTACACTGTAGTTCCATGTGAAAATATACCAAGCAAGTGTTTGTGTCCATGGATAGGCAAATACAAATGCGGTTACATGCCAATAGCTATCATAGTCATGAACAAGGCCGAGTAGAACCAGTCTCAAAACCAATATGAAGATATTTGTATACAATGGAGTAAAATATGATCTCCCATGATGATCCAGGTGGATATCAATGGCCACCCACCTTTTCCAATTGGCTCAAAACAATTTTCTGGCAATTTTGGTAATTTACTATTTTTATTAGTTTTTCACTTTCGGAGC
>ML855137.1:25458-36280 GCA_009831015.1 Picea engelmannii | reverse complement strand
CTGCAGTGCCTAATTGTCACTGTATAAGACAAACACTTTCAGAATCAAGTAATGCCTCCATTTCTTCAATGTCTGTATAATAGCATAAAACTCTTTATCATAAGTGGAGTATTTCACTTTCACTTCATTCAGTTTCTCACTAAAATACACTATTGGCATGTCTTCTTGACTTAAGACTACTCCTACTGCAAATCCACTTGCGTCGCATTTCACTTGAAATGTCTTTTGGAAATCTGGCAACACCAGAATTAGTTGTTCCGTGATATTCCTTTTCAACAGATTAAAACTCTTCTCAGACTCTTCTATCCAGTGAAAATATTTGTGTATTTTATTCACCGTGTCCATCATTTCTGCACTAATTCCACTAAATTTTTTTATGAACTTTCGGTAGAAACTAGCTAATTCGTGAAAACTTCTCACCTCAAATATGTTCCTCGGTGATGGTCAATTCTTGATCACTTCCACCTTATCTGGATCCATTCTTAATTTGTTTACAGAAATAACAAACCCCAAGTAAATGAGCTCTGTCTTCATGAATGAGGATCTCTTCATGTTTATGAGCATCTTTTCCTTCTGTAATCTCTTCATCACTGTAGCCAAATGCTTCAAATGTCCTGCTACTGTTTTACTGAAAACCAGTATGTCATCTAAATACACTATGACAAATTTTCTGATGAACTCCCTCAGGAATTCATTCATCAACCTAATGAAGTTACTTGGTGCATTTGTTAAGACAAATGGCATAACAAGACATTCATACAACCCCTCATTAGTCTAGAATGTTTTTTTCCATTCATCACCTTCTCTCATGCAGATTTGGTGATAACCACTTTTTAGATCAATCTTTGAAAAATATTTTGCTCCACTCAAGCAATCCATCAGATCATCCATCCTTGGCAATGGGAATCTGTATCTGATGGTTATCTTGTTGATCACCCTCGAGTCAGTACACATCCTCCAACCTCCGTCTTTCTTTGGGCTGAGTACTGTCGGAACAACACATGGACTCAAGATTTCTCTAACTAAACCTTTGTCCAACAACTCCTAGACTTGTCTTTTGACCTCTTCATTCTTGTGTGGTGTTAATATGTATGCAACTTTGTTTGGAAAACTAGCTCCTGGTATGAGATCAATATGGTGGCTCACACTTCTGATCAGTGGCAACGAACGAGGTAATTCATCCAATACTATGTCAGCGAACTCTTCTAATAGCTCCTGAACCTCTTTCGATAAATCGTCCACTCTTGTACTAGTCAGAACAATCCTAGGCTTTCTGAGCACAATGAATTGTGGATCCTCTTTCTTCTTAACCTTTGTAAGAAGTTCCTTCCCACTCATGAGAAGTACAGTGTTACTTACCTCTATTTTCACCTCCTTATATTTGATTGGAAGCAACATATGAGTCCTCCCATTCTTCTCCAGGGTGTATGTGTTCATTCTCCCATCATGAATCACATTTCTATCATATTTCCATGGTCTACCTAGCAATAGATGACAAACATCCATAGGAATGACATCACATAATATATTATCATTATATCCTCCTATCTTAAATTCAACTAAACATTGTTTAGTGACATTTACCTGATGTCCCTTTTGTAGCCATGAAACTCTGTATGGACTCGGATGTTCACTCATCTCCAGCTCTAGCTTTTACACCATCTCTGTCGAAATGAGATTATCCGTTCTACCACTGTCAACAATGACCTTGCATACCCTATCCTTGGTTTTGCAAGCAGTCTGAAAAAGACTGTTTCTTTGGGCTGAGCTCCCCACCTCCTTCTCTGGTGTTAATAGAACCCTTCACATCATCATCAATCTTCCACCTTCAGCATCTTCTACCTCAACATCTCACCTCTCTGCTTTGGTAATGTGAGTCTCTCCACCCTCTTTATTTTTATCTGGACACTCATAAGACTTGTTTCCATTCTTTCCACACATGAAGCATTTTATCACTCCACCTCTACCTCTTCCTCTGCCTCTAGTACGAGGAAAAGTGTCATTATCAGCATAATCTCCTCTCTTCTCAGTATGTTGTCCTCTCTGATCAACATATTACCCTCACTGTGAGCTTCCACCTCTCTCAGTTTGAGCCCGAGGTTTCTTCCAGTCCTCTTTTGGTTTTTGATATTTATCCTGGGCAACTGATTTGCCTATGGGATAACTTCTACCTTGGCCTCTTTGACCCCGCTTTCGTCTCAGCTTCTCTTCTACTTTTAGAGCCATCTGATAAGCATCTTCCACCATTTGGATGGTCAACATACCCATCTTATCCTGAATCTCATATCTCAGGCCATTCATATACCTGGCTACTTTTTCATCATTGCTTTCATGATGACCTGCCCTGATATTCAACCTGCAAAATTCCTCAGTATATTCCTTTACTGACATCATCTTCTGTCTTAGGTTCTTCATTCTCCTGAACAGAGTAATTTGGTAATCCCTAGGGATGAATTTGACATTCATCTTTGCAATCATCCTGTCCCAGCTCTTAATTTTCTACTTGCCTTGACAACGCCTATCCACTTGTAGTTCATCCCACCACAATGCTACATGTCCCTTTAATATCATGATGGCATGCCTGACCTTCCTATCCTGTTCAAAATATTCATAGTCAAAGTAGGTGTCTAGAGCTCTAATATAGTCTAGAAGCTCTTATACATCCAGATTTCCTTCATAAATTGAAATGTCCATCTTCACCTTTGCACCCATTCTTGCAACAACTTTAAGAAAGCATTCATTTGTTGTATCTTCTGCTATGACTTCTTCTTCTCCATGTCCAACATCATCTTCATTTTCAGACTCACTGATATCTCCTACATCAGCTGTGCATTTTTTTCTTATCTCCATGTCCACAAGTTTGGCGCGTATATTATGCAGATCTCTTTCTACTTCTGGATTCTGCACCTGTCTACCCCTTCCTTTGGATGTCTCCCTTTCCTCCTCTGGATCAGGTGATTGTCTATATCTTCTTCTTGGTGGCATGGTGGATCTTCCTTCTTCCTGCTACAGAAAGAAAAGAAGATTTTCTAAGCTCTGATACCAACTGACGCAGACCACACCCTCTGCCTCAGCAAAGACCTCTGCGTTGACCTCCTGGTCTTAAGGATTGTTTTGATTCTAACTTATGAGTTGGAGTGGCTCCTTCAGTTCTCCACTATAATATCCTTCAGATAATTGGCCCACAGGTCTTTTCTTCTCCTCACAGCCTCTAGGCCCGGTCACTTTTCTCTTCACAATAGAAGAATAGAAAATCGAGTTTCGGGGTTTTCAAACTCCCGATGTCATGACCCTTTGGTTCGTGATTTCCCGATCTCCTCTTTCCCAATATGCTCTAATATTTGGTTATCCCTTTGGGCTAGGCTCGTGGTCCACACAACCTCCTTTCACATAACCTCAATCTTACCACCTTTGAGGATTTCAGAGTTTCAAATGTTGAGATGTAGGCGACCTCTTGTCCTCCAAATCCCCAACTCTCCGAATCCCGATATGACATCACTAGGATGCCCTTTCACCATAAAACATAATCAAATAATGTGATTGGTTACTAAAATCAATGGCTCCAGATATCCCTCGGGGTTTCATGATTTCAAATGCCAAAGTGCTTGTGCCTTCGGTTTCCCCAATCTCTCGAATATCGATTCCCCGATATGACTTTTATTTTAGGACCTTCTCTGAAAGTTGAGATTGTTGCCACACGTCCTCAAATATGAACGGATCTTGTATGCTTCGGGGTTTTCACCTTGAAAATTCCCAATTCCCCTGTTGCGAAGAGAATACGTCAGCTGGGCCCCACAACGAAATTTTTCTCCTCATCAGGATTTTGGACTTCGCGATTCTGAAATGAAAGAGTTTTCTGTTTTCAAGATCCATGAAACGTCGAACCCTAAATTCTTCACATCTTTCGACATGTGTCCCAAATGGATGGATGGTTCAAATTGAACCTCAGACTTTTCCAAATGCAAAATCAAACCACTCACTTATATGAGCCCCGATGACCGAATCCCTGACTAAGAAGTCACCCAACACGTGTCCTTTCTGAGATCCACGACTGTGATCCTCTTATTGTTTCGTGACTCAAAAGGTCTTGGGCTCTTGAATTCTAAATTCCCGATATGCCGATGGCTCTCGATTCCTACCACCTATCCCTATAGATGGATGGCTCTGAATTTGTTGAGATTTTCACTATGGATTTACATGATCTCTTGTCCATGGGATTTTCGATTTCCCGAACCTTGACGCCCCAATATCCCGATGCTTCTCGGGGTTTTCACTCTTCTCATGAGGGTTTAAACCTTGTGCAAATCCTATCAAATTGGACAGCTGATGGGTAACTGGGTGATAATCCAACGGCTCATGATCCCTAGAGCTTGAACTCAGAATGTAGTCGTAACCTCCTCGCTTCTTTACCATATCGGATGGCTGGCGGGATTTTGGAAATCCTCTCTACAAGATTCTAACCATCTGTCTCTTCCTCCTTGATGTTTTCAATGAAGTGAGCCAAGGATTCCTTCCCAGACTTATCCACCTGTGACACAAAACTCCAATGCCTTCAAGTCACTCGATATGCGCCCACTCCTTGTGCTACCTTCAATAGCTTCAAATTATTTATCCCTATTGAGTTTTCTGACAACTCTGAGTCTTAGAGAAGACTCTTACATGCACTCCTTGTGGCAACCATCTAACACTTGAAGTGTTAATATCTCTCCGACCTTGCACATGCTCTGCAGCAACAACCTCTAAATTCTCCACTCAGGTTCGCTACCCTGAGATCCCACTCAGCCTATGCACTCCTTGCACGACTCCTATTTCCAACTGCACTCTAAGGAAATGAGAACAATCGACATCTCTTCTGAGCTTTCATAGACGAACCCCTAAACTTGTTGTCAACGCACTCCTTGCGGACAATTCAACTACACTCCTTGCAGGAACTCTTGCTCATATAGAGAAACGATTGAAACTCATTCCACTACCCTTTCCAATCAGATTTCAAACATTCAATAGGAAATCATTCATACATATAATAAAATCAATTGCATGACAAAAAGAGTTAAACATTCATGAGCATAACAATTAAATATGCATACACAGAGAATACATGAAAACCATGAGTCTGAATCACAGTTTCTTTGTATTCATTCAAAACTTCTATACATGGAATCTGCTACACAACTCTCTTCTTCTCTTTTATGCTCTCTTCATAATAATGTTACAATATACAAGTGACAGTGTCTATATCTCGTTTCCCTCTTACGCTTTCAAATAGTCTAATCTAGAATTAATTTCTATATACATGCATTAACTACTTTAAATGCCTCCAACCTACTAAGGATGAGAGGGAGTTTCTCAATATCCACTTACATTATACAAGTGTGCTTCTTCTTAAATGACTTCATTTAATATGGCACAACAATCTAAGGGAATTTCAAAATTTTCACTCGCGCTTGCCCAACTGTCCATTGTCTTCCACGCTGGCTCGCTTGATGTTGGTGATGCTCCTGCATTAGAGAGTGAGAGAGAGATGGGGGGAGAGAAAGTGGGAGAGAGAGAGAGGGAGGGACGGAGGGATAAATAATGAGGAGAGAGGGAGAGAGAGAAAGAGAGAGGGAATGAGGGGGGAGAGGGATGGAGGTAGAGAGGAAAAGTGGGGGGGTGAGAGAAGAGGGGAGGGGGAAGAGAGAGGGAGATACATATATGGATGGATAGAGAGAGAGAGGGAGAGAGAGAGAAAGAGAGGGAGAGAGAGGGAGGGGCCAAGAGAGAGAGAGAGAGAGTGAGTGAGAGAGAGAGAGAGAGAGAGAGTGAGTGAGAGAGAGAGAGAGAGAGTACATAGGGGGAGATAAATACGGAGGGAGGGAGAGAAAGAGAGGGAGAGAAGGATAGGGGAGGGAGAGAGATAATTAAGAGGAATAATATAGAGATAGAGATAGAGAGACAGGGGAGAGATAATGAGGAGAGGGGGAGGGGAAGATGAAAATAGAGAGAGAGAGGAAGGGTGGGAAGGGACAAAAGATGGGGGGGGAGAGAGAGAGAGAGTAAAGGAGGGGTTTAGAGGGAGGGAGGGAGAGAGGGAAGGAGGGGGGGTGAGAGAAGAGGGCTGGGGTGAGACAGAGGGAGAGAGAGAAAGATATGGAGAGAGAGGTATGGAGAGAGGGAGGGAGAGGGAGGGTAAGAGAGAGGGAGAGGGAGGGAGGGAGAGGGAGGGCACAAGAGAGGGAGAGTGAGGGGGGGAGAGTGAGAGGGGGGGAGAGGGAGAGGGAGAGGGGGACACAAAGAGTGAGAAGGTGAGGGGTAGGAGTGTAATAGGGGGTCAGTGAGGGTGATAGAGAGAGAGGGACAGAGGGACATGAAACTTTACCTGTTCAATTCTAGACCAATACTTCTCGTACTGGTTCTGGTTTTCTAGTTTTTTTATTTTATGGTACCATTCAAAAATATGGTTTGAATTTCCAGATAGTATGGCCATTGAAAAAGTTCTCTCAAGCTGCTAAAACATGCGCTAGGTTAGGGAGTAGTCCTGAAGATATTTTTTTGATAAAACTTCCTCTTCATTAAAAAGCACTAATTTTCGTGTACAACAATAGTGACATTTTTATATACCTAATGAAAGATGTTCTATTTAGTCAATCTCTGATACCATGTTAAGTTTTCACTACTATTATCAGGTTATTTCCAAATTACATGAGCATTCAATGCATTTCCAAAACAACAACATAAATAGGATCACTGGAAGAAACACAATCATAAGGTATGTATCATTTTATCCTAGGAAACCCTCATGGGGGAGAAAACCTAGCAAAAACATCCTCAATAATATATTACCAATATAATGCCAATACTAAGACCAAAACACTGAGAATAAACTAAGACTGAGCATGCACTTCTCTTCTCATATATAAATGAGGCACCATCCTGACATATAAATACTAGTTGAGGAGGAGCTAGGGTTATGTCTCTTCACTTGGTGGGGACAACTTCTTCTAGAAGTGGTTAAAGCCACTTTATAAACACTAGGGGATGACTTTACAAATACCACCATAAAAATATGGTTTGACCAATCCAAAAAAGGGGATTTAATATTATACAATACCTGACATGATCAATCTGCTAAAGGGGATTTGATCTATAACATAATAACTCAAATATAATTAGAATATTCTTCGAGGTTACAATATTTTAACAAAACAAAGTGACTAGGGTTGTGTCTCCTATGTGATGACATTGGAAAGTGTTGTGATGGTTGACATAGAATTATCCTCACACTTTATCTTATGATACTCTAGGATTTTTAACTGATATGTATTTTCCAAGAGAGGCTTCAACGATGTATCCACTACCATAAAAATTTGTTTTCTTTGGACCTATCTTACTAAGGTCACCATGGAAAAAATCACCCTTTCTGTTGCATTATGTTGCAAGGTTTGTTTTCACTTCCACTCACTCTCTCAATAAAATTGATTGCATGCATCCTTGGTATTCATCCAAGATTCCTATTTATTATCATGGACATACTTGGCATTTTGGCATCATCCAGGAAAATCAAGAAACTTACATGAAGGAGTGGAACTCCCTTGGAAAGTATAAGAAAGTCTTCCCTTGAAACCGATGTTTGATCATCCAATGGAGAAAATTTCAATTCCCAATATCCAAACCAACTTCCAACTCTCAAAGGTGTAGAGAAAAGCACCCCAACTTTCAATTCTACTGTTTCCTTAACCACCTTGTACAAATTTGTGGGTCATGTGAGTGTCCACCAAAGAAATCACCTTCACCCAACTCACCATCACATCCACAAATTAAATTTCTTCTCCTTCACATGGAAAATATTATGTATGGCCTCTACCTTTGGACTCCTCTAGATGTTCTTGAAAGAATCCATCACTTCCAACATCTCCTTTGAATGTGGGAGCATTTGAAATACTTCCACCTTAGTGGCAAGATTCTCCTCTACCTACTACACTTGGTCTTCTTGTAACCATTCCAAATTTGTCTTCATTGGAAAATATGCTACAAAGTCATTTGCATCACAAAGAAAACATTGAACAAGTCTTCCTCTCCTATCAAGCAGCTTCTTATTCATTGCAATGTCTCCTTTTCCCTAGAAGTCCTCCTTGTTGAGCAACCCTAAAATCAACATCTCCCTAGAAATGGTTCCATCCAAAATAATCCTCATATCATCATCGTGTAATTTCAATTGTTCCTCGATCTCACACAACTTATTCAATCCTTCTTGTAACTATGCCGAGTTTTGATTCACAACAACTATTATATTCTACCATGCCTCTTCATCATAAGATTTACATTGTTGAATCTCAATAATTCTCTTCTATCCTTCTGGACATTTCATCAAACTTCGCTTCATAATGTCCATCCTATCTAGCTATTCATGCACCACTTCCATCTCTTGGGTTGAGTTGAGACTTGTATCACATCACAAAAATATTCTTTCATGCATCCAAATTTCCGCAACTTGGCCCTTATATCCCTAGATACCTACTACAATATGACACAAACACACTCAAATGTTGATGTCTCATTTGAAAAATACACCTTAGCTACCCGTTGCACTAATACCAAAAGAGTCACAAATATGGTCGGGAAACACAATATGTGCCAAACACCCAGCTAACCAAAATTTGGTCATGTACATTTTCCCACTTCTAGAATAATAAACCTTTTAGAGGAGAATGTGAAGAATATCAGAAGAAAAAAGCACAAGCATCAATATGAAGCAAATCTTTTGATAAAAAAAAATGCATCTCTATATTCTTCACTCTTTTTATTCTTCTACACCATTTCTCATAACTTTATGCTTGAATCTCTGAATTGGGCACAAGGTTGAGTTCTTGAGTTTTCTTCTTGTATTATTAAAAATAACTTTCTTTTATAATCATGGAATATTTATAGCCATATATATGACTACCAAATAGTTTGAAATGAAGAGCACCTTTCATGAATAAAACTCCACAAATAATTACTTCGAGGTCGATTTCAATTGTATCTTGTAACTTTGAGTTTTGAGTAGAAGGTATTTGAGATTAACCTATCAAGTTCTCATTTTGATCTTGATATTAATAATCTTTTAAAATTATTTGAGCTTATCAAATTATTATCTCCTATTTCGCATGAAGCAGATATGGATGTATTTGTAAGTAATTAAGAAGGTTTCATATTTGATGTTGAGCTCAAATATATTTTTATATTGAAACCCTCCTTGAATATTTTTATTGTTAAAATACTTCTTATTGCATATAATTATTATAGCAAGTTATTGAATAACCATATAATTTCATAATTCTAAGCAATAAATATCTAGGGTTTGTTGTTTATCATTTTCCTTATTCCAAGATATCTCAGATATATTCTTCATCCAAATAGGAGCACTGCCTCTATACAAAGGAATGGGGATTCATATCCTCGTGAGGTTTCCATTTAGGTCTTAACAGATTAAAATGTCAATACACCCTTGTAAGTATTTATATACAAATGTTGTTACAATAATTTACAAAGAGGAGATTGCAGATCAATACATACATATACACCAATTTAGCTAAGCCACATCCCAACTTTCTTATTTTCTCATACACCCAAGTCTCCATGTCACAACCTCATCTTGATTTTCCTATCCTTCTCCTCATCATAGACAATATTATTCCTAACCTTCATACTTCTCCATTGTGTGCCCTTCCCAAGAAACCCAAGGAGACACTAAGACAAGAATTCACACTTTTCCTTCATCTCCATCCCACTTTGTCTCACCTCTACCTGATTCATAGACCTCACTCTTTAACTGGATTTTTGATGATGAGATATTATTAAATTCCTTTATCTTGACTCACCTCCCCAAATATATATATCCAACCACTTAAGGTCACAAATAAGAACAACCCACATAAACCATCACGACCCTTCACCTTTTGCGCAATATGACCTGTGATGAGCCTCTCAGTATGCCCATGCATCACGCTGACCTCACTTATCGTGTAGACATAAACCATAGTGCTCACCCTAGATCAACACATTCTCTATACATTTGTGTACATTGGTGCTAACTGACTCCAACTCATCCATGCTCTTGTGCCATTGAGTCAAGTCATTCGTTGCAACCTCATGGTGTGCTCAGCAAGTCATTGGAGCACATATACTTAGGTGCATCATTCCCAAGGGTTGACCTAAGGATCACTACTCACTCTTTATATGATTATTGGGCTTTACATTTTCAATATAAACATCAATGATTATCTTAAATATTCAAATTTAGCTCAGAATGTAGAAACCTCGAAGAATATTACTAGTCCTTAATATCCAAACTAGAAAATGTTTTAAATTAATTTTGTAAAAATGTTCAAATTTTTAAGGATTTTATATAATTTCTATAAAATTTGGGATATTTTAAAGGAAAAATAATTTTATTCTATAGAATTTGAAATCACTTTTATAAAAATGGAAATTGGAAAATCTTTTTTATTGGGAAAAAGCATGGAAAATTATCCCATAAAATTTTCCTTGTAAATTAGCAACCCCAAAGCTCACCTCTATCAATACATTCTACACTTTCATTTAAGGTATCACATACTCCTCTCCCCAAGGGCCTTGCCCTAGGCATGCTACAACATCAATTTGTTTTGATGCTTAATCCTCATTTTCTTAGAAAAGCTTAGCTATTAAAAACCAAGATGTGAGGAAATCTAATGTTTGGACTAGTTTATTTTTTTGAATCCTTGAGAAAAAAAGTTTCTCCTAATTGAATTAAGGATCTTATCATTACCATTTTATTCATTATTTTGATCAAAAGTTATTTTGTGTTCTCAAGTTCTTTCAT
>WSFP011388237.1:0-28471 GCA_009831015.1 Picea engelmannii | reverse complement strand
CTAGGATAACATGATGTTGGTCCAACCAATCCATCCCAATTAGACAGTCAGAGGAACCTAAAGGAAATATGTTTAAATCTGCCCTTATGTTCAGTCCATTCATGTTCATAAGACATGAATTAACCATCTCATTAACTTTTCTTTTGGCTCTGGTAGCCAACTGCACCAACCAAGATTTTCTATGCTTGCTTCTTGGCAAATGAAAACTTTCCCTATCTTAGGATCTATATAACTATGATCAGCTCCTGAATCAATTAAAATAACAATGGTTTGGTTGTTGATCATACCTTCCACTTCAATCATATGTGATTGATACTCTGCTTGTTTGTTGTCCAGGGATGCATGGATCCTTGGTACATTTCTGCCTATGTCTTCCATCGTTTCAAATTGTTGTACATTGTGAACAATCCTTCATTTCTCACCTCTGTGAGGACAATCTCTAAACATATGATCTCCTTTACAACCCCAACATTGAATAGGTGGTTTCCCTAGCCTTTGACCCCCTGTCTCAATAATTTTGGGTTCTCTAGAAGTTGGCTATCCCTGAGGATTATTTCTAAAGAATGGTGGCTTGGTTCCCTTCTTCCTCTGATCCCTCTTGAATTTCTTCTGGTCTTCCCAAGCTTTTTGGAAAGTTGGCCTTGTTTTTTGTTGATTATATAGGCATTTAACTCGCCTTATGGTCTCCTCCAATGTTTTGGGATCATTATATTGTATTTTGTCACTGATGAATGATGACAATCCACTCAAATACCTCTGAATATTAACTGTCTCATCCTTGATGAAAGAAACATACTTTAGCAGTTCTAAAAGCCTTCTTTCATATCCATCTATGGTCATACTCCCAAGTTTGAGTTCAAATAACTTTCGTTTTATTGTCATAATATCTCTTAGTCAAGTATTTCTTTTCAAAATACTTCTTGAATTCCCTCCAAGAAACATTTTTCTCTTCAATGTGTTGCACCTGCACAAACTGATCCCACCACATGGATGCCTTTGCTTTGAGTTGATAGATGACAATTATTCCTTCTGCATGAGAAGAATAATTATGCAATTGGAAATACTTTCTCATGCCTAGCATCCATGTCTCTGCATCTTCATTCTTCTTGTGCTCACCATCAAATGTAAGAGGTTTGATTTTTTTCATTTCTCCTCATAGCTCATCCACCCCAGACCTCTTATGCTTCCTGACAGGGGATGGACTTGCGTTGTTGTGTTCTTTCTTATTGGAATGCCTCGGGGAGCGATGACGATGTTTACTAACACTTCTGGTTCTTTTCTCATCAGGAGACCCGTGACTTCTTGATTTTCTTGAACCACTCTCCTTATCCAATTTCGTTTTTATTATGTTCAAGCTATTAACTTCATGTTAAAGTCCTCCTACTGCTCCTTGGCTCTCCTAAGCCTTTCATTATCAGCTTTATGACTTTGGACATCATTCTGCAAATTTTTAATAGTCTCTACCATATTCATGTTTTCATCCCTTCCTTCTCCATGTCCATTGGAGTTTGTTCCTTCAATGCCCATATGGAATTCCATCCCTCTGATCTCATTTTCCTGGATGTAAACCCCCTGTGCATTTTCCATTCCTCTGCACTCTGTGCTGATCCTTATTTGATCTAGTTGTTGTTAACTCTGCCAAATGTGCAACCAACAGAACTTTGTCAGGCTAACTATTTCAACAATTTCATGAAAATATAAACCATTATGGTTCAATAATGCATCATAATTCTTTCTTCTGATTTCTTGAAAATTGAAAGCCCAGATCAATTTTATGGGTGAATAATTATATTCTACTGTCCAAGACCTTTCCAACGCCTGCTACCATGCACCTACTCCATCGGATTTTTAGTATGAGCTCAATTGTGTTTCTTAATATACATTTTTTGATCAGTTTGTCCAAGTTTCACCTCTTTCTGGGTTCCAAATTGGTAGTTATAGCCTGTTGAAGTTCTAAGCCAATTAGTGTTTTTGATCTGGAATGCTAAATATACCTTCTTTGCCATCTTAAACATTTTTAACATGCCCAAAAATTTAATTCTGCTATAGGAATGTCTTCTATGGTTCAATAGCTTTCCATAGACTGCTCTTGCGCCTCAATATGATTCTGGAGCAAAAAGTTATGGCCCTTCGAAATTAGTTGGGTCTCAAAATTTACCCTCCATTGTTTGTCTTGTAACTTCCTTATAAAAGCTTCGTTTGATGAACGATTTACACCATTAGAAAGCTCTCTCCGGGGTCTTTCATTTGAGTTGCAGAGACAAAGTGTACCTTGGTACACTCTCTTCTTGGGGTTTTTGAGTAGCTAAAAACGTTGTTTAGGGCCTTAAAATCACGCTGCAAAAAGATGACCTTCAAACAGTATAAAATGTCGCAGAAATTCGTTGGTTTTCTGCTGTTGTGCACCATCCAAACGACTTCGTGTGCACAAATTTGAACATGTAGACCCATATTTAGAATGTGTAACACCACCATATGGTAGTGCATGCTCCACACACCTATAACCATTGTGGATCACTTCTCTGTTGCGCCAATAACTGGTGCACACCACTTTTGTGCCGCATGCCAATATCCACCGCGCACAATTTTGGTTCATGCACTAACACCTGTTGCGCGCAATTTTTGTGTCGCGCTAATATTCCGCGCGCATTTTATTCTACGCACTAGACCATGCCAAAGTTTATTACGCTCCCACCGCACACCAGTACTCCACGCGCACCATTAACTAAACTGTCGCGTGACAACATATACCCACATTGTGTGCGCACCAACAAAATTCCTATGCACTCTGTTAACACTGCACACACCATGCATGCTATTATTATGCATGTGCACATCGCATGCACCAGTATTACGCATACGCCACTCCATCTGCACCACACAATGCTAAATTTAGTGCGTACACCCGCACACTAATATTTTTCGCGCAACACCACTCTGCATCGCGCAACACCAAATTTTAGTCTGCGCACCCACATGCCAATATTTTTCGTGCAATACCACTCTTTACCACGCAGGCACCAAACTTTAGCACGCGCATCCGCACACCAATATTTTTACGCGGATTGTCACTTTGCACTGCGCAACGCCAAATTTTAGCGTGCACACCTGCGCGCCAATATTTTTCCATGCAATGCCACTCTGCACCACGCAGGGCCAAATTTTAGCGTGTGTAGCCCCGCGCTAATATTTTTCCACACATCACAAGCTTTTCACTGCGCATCATACATTTTTAGTGCGCCCACCTGCACACATTCATTTTTATGCGCATCATTTCCTCTTGAATTCCGCTGTAGAAACTGTGGCTTTTACCTAACGTTTTCCCAATTTTTACCATAGACATTCTGCAACTATGAAATTTGTTCAATTTCACCTTGATAACACCAATTCAACCTCTACAACAACAAATCGCTTCTAGTTGACATTCCTGGAACGATTTTTTCTCAAACTCATTTCACAAATTGAGAATTTTAAATCAACTAATCCCGCTCCATCTGTCATGGCTTCCCTGTAACTTCAAATTCGACCAATTCTAGGTCTGCATTTGCTAGAACAAATATTAAATCAAGAATATCTCACCACTTGGCCAAATTTCTCAATTTTTCCATGAATTTAATAACAAAAATTGGGGTTTTTTCCTAATTCCATGCCGTTGCTTCTAAATTTTACCATGGACGCTCTGCAACTTGAAATTTGGCCACTTTGAAATCAATTCTCTATGAAATTTTGCTTTAACCTTGCTCGGCCCATCCAGACTCAGTGTTGAAAACTAAAGCTCTTATACCATATTGTAACATCCCCAACATCCATTTGGGCTATGCCACGTAATATTTTTTTGAACTGCATGCAAATTAAAACATATACACACAGAAATTCTTGCAGAACTTTATATATAAAACTTAAAACATACAAGTACATTCTGTAAATGCACATATTCATACAAAAATAAGAGTAAACATATACATGCATCATAAGTAGACAATACCCATAAATATAAAGACATGTATAAACCACACACAGGGAAAACCCATAAAAATAAACACATAAATAATAATGTAGCATGTAATTTAACACACAATTGACACTTATCTTGGTAAGAATATTACTAACTACGTGCATAACTTCCACGAACCTCCCAACCTTAGACCACACTGTTCATCACTCTCAACAGTGGGTCACCCCCGAGCTGGGGCTAAACTCCACTCGGGTAAAGGGATTCCTAACCAGGATGATGTATCATAGACAACAGAAAAGACTTCGTCACAGATGCCAACTCAAACTAACAACCTATAGTCCCTCATTTCCCAGATGTTTATCCCACCCCAAGAAGTGTGCCCCTTCTCTGCTCAACAGTCCCTCGACTGCCCCACTTCCCTTCCAGGGCTTCAACAACAGGTAGGACATGAAGTCTCAAAGCCCTATAGTTGCAGTTTAACAGCTTTAGGAAATCAATTCCCAACAATTCTCTCACCTAGAGAGAATTGCTCACGGGCCTGATAACCCGCCTCTTCAGGCCAACTCCCAAGCTAAGCAGGTACATGTACGGGTACATATACCGATATAGAAACAAGTACATGAAGGTATATAGGACAACTGAATGAGTGAGTGAATAATGATGGAATGAATTGGAAAATGAACTAAGATCAAGCTATATGTATGCATGTTCCCAACTTGACACTTGTCATGTTGAGAGCTACTTTGGTCCATTTGTCCCCATCTTTAAAACTTAGGATAATATAATTATCCAAACTTTATACTTTAAGGAATATTAATATAATATTCCTTTTTGACTTAAGCTCCCTAGCTTAGCCATTTTCCTTAACTTTTAGCCCCCCCTTTCCCTAACTAGTGGAGTTTAGTCCCCCATACTGTTTTATCGTGATCGATGTACATGCAACGATGTATTATATTAATGATGAGACATATACAAAAATAGGCTCACTGACCTTTAACATCTAGGCTCTTTGGCTTAATTCAAAAAATAAGCCTCCTAGTTTATAATAACTGGCTCACCAGCCTATAAAACACAACATATACACAAAGGCTCCCTGGCCTCAAAATCGCGTGCACTTAAGTTTGTTGCGCGCGGTATCCTGGAATGTGCACACTTCATCTTTTTAGTGCACAATACATGTGCGCACTATTCCATTGAAGGTGCATACAAAAATGATATCAAACAACTCACCAACTTAAGTACATTTGCGTTTACATTTACAGTTGGGTTCAACATAGGGGTATTACAACTGATATAAAATTGCAACAAAATGAAACTTTACAACATCAATAAATATTTTATAACAAATGCAAGAAATATGCCTCTAAATTGCTTGAAAATACAATGAAATGATAACTTTTACTAGGCAGAATGATAATCAATTGTCACAAGCTAATTTAGAAGTGTTTAGCTAGCATTAAATGTAGTTTATGCAGAAAATTTGTTGCATTAAGATGACTGTAACAATGATCTATAACATCAACAAGTAAATTAGTTATTTAAGCCATGTTAGAGGTAGTTTCAGTTAGTGAAAGCTAGAAAGTTCAAGGTTTGAGTGTTGATTTGATCTCTCTACAAAAAAGAGTGTAAGGACTAGTGCCTTTAAAAGGTTATGGAGTCAAGAGTTCAACAACATTCATTTGGAGTAAGCAACAAAATGATTATGTTTATCCAAGTAAAAGATGAATCTTAGATGAGTAGTAACTTAAGTCTTCTTGGGATTCAATCTTTGGGGAGGTGAGCTACTAGAGAGTAGGCACTTCTAGGCTCTAGCGGTTTTCCTTAGATAATTGAAGAAATATTTAGATGCAACCACAATTGATCAAGACCTCTAAAGAGCTATCACTTTAGGGCTTTAGAGGCTTGTCAATATAAACCAATTATGGAAAGTCTAACAAATACAAAGTGAAGAAGTAGTAATTTAAGTTCTTCACTTCTAGGGTTTATCAAACATGCAATTTCATAATCTTTATTATGAGAAATAAAATATACCATAACCATTCAAAAGTAATGACAAAATCAGATTTACTTACTTCACCAAGAATAATCATGGATGAAAACACTAGACTACCAAATGACTTCACTAAAATTGATCCAAGTTGCAAGTAGAAGACTCCAAGAGAGAGGTGTGCATCACAATTTCAACCAATAAACCCTAAGTAGGGTGCCAATTTCAGTCATCTTCCTCTTGTGCAAGGAGTTTTTATCATAAAATGAGAGTACTTTATCTCTATTTATACAAAACTTTGACCCTTAATTAATTTTAAGTCAAAATTAAGGCCGACCTGGCCAATTTACATTAAAATCCAAATTTGACATAAATAAAATTAATTATCATCTAAAGACACCTCCAAGGGTGACGTCATGCCCTTCTAGGGTGACGTTGAGGCCCTAAGGTGGAACATTGGGCCTAAAATGTAGAATGCTTGGCCTCCAGAGGCTCGAGATGATGCCTACACGTGCCACCAAGCTCACAACTGCCTCCAAAATGAAAACCCTAGCTCTGGTTGACATCCAGGGTCATGATGGTGACGTCTTGGGCCTTCAAGGGCTAACGTCCATAAGGAAGAGAAAGATCCCCCTGGGTCTAGGTCTGTCAGGGTGCCTCCAAAGGCAATGTCCTTTTTCTCGGTGAAAATATTCAGTTTCTTTTTACCCCTGGTTGGGGTTGCAACATCTATCTGTGGGCTTTAGGCCCTCATGAAGGTCCGAGCTAATCATTCCCTCACGTGTACCTGTCCACAGGGAAAGGTCCTGCAGTAACAACAAGTATGCCCTTCAGGGATTCATAAGTCACAAGGATCATAACATGTAAATCACATCCAATAATTAATTACCCAAACATGTGCATCAAACCCCCCTTAACCCAGACAAATGCTCAAAGACATTATGCAATTTGACAAGTTAGGTTTGGAGAAGGTCTCAGAGTGTCCTATTGGGCTAACCTTCCTTAAGTTTGGAGTGTTTCCCAGGTGGGAGCCAATCCAGGTCATGTAAGTGTATGAGCTGGCATGGGGTAAGTGTTTGGGCATGGAGTGCAATAATAACAGGGAAATGTAAGTCTCACATGTGGGTGCCTTTGTAGAGGGCGAGTTGCACCCTATCATAGATGCTATTGTTTCGTAGCCCATTCATTGCCTTTTATTCTTAACTTTATTGTTTTTTATCTTTTTCTTTTGTGCTTTAAGGGAATAGTCGAGGGACATCGTCCTGACTTGATGACCAAAGGTGGCAATGTTATCCACAAACATTTCACGGAGATGAGAAGGCTGGATCGTGATGAGACCCCTTTTCTCTTGGCTATGCCACCGAGAGCCACTAACCTGGTTTGGTGACCAGATAGGTGGTAGTGTCATATCGCTACATGCCCATGGTCATAATAGGTCGGCTCGTGATGAGACCTCCTATCCATCAACTAGTACCTTGAGTGTTTATGTATCTTATGGGTTCCCTTTTCTTACTGAGAATCTTTTTGTTGCTTTCTCAGGAATCCCTGGGCGAAGCATCTCAAAGGTTTCAATATTGGCTTTTAACTCTTTCCAGCTACTTTTACCCTTTAGGCCTTTAGCCCCTTCTTCCCACAAGGAAAGGTACAACCCTTCTTAGTGTGGCCAATCTCAATTACCAAACAAAGGTAAGGGGAGATGAGAGGAATACATATGGAAAGTGGTAAGTATGGAGAGAACAAACGATGAACTTTCACAGACCCACCCAGTGGCAACCCATCCTAAAGGGAGATCAACTTACTAGGGCATCATGTCACCCCTCTAGGTATGAACAAGAAAAAGAACATAATTTCCAAAAAAACATCATGAAATGAAGAAGAATTCAATGCAACATATTCAAGTGCTTCAATAATCAGAGTGACACATACCATGATACCCAGACTCATTACCTCATGGAGCAAGAATTACTGCTACTTCAGGACCAGGCTGGTGGGATGGATATTGTTGCTGCTGATAAATGGAATGCACTGAAGAAAAGAGGGGGACTCTGAGGCCATGCTCAACTTGTCTGGCTCTCGATACTCCATGTATAGGACCTGTAGGTATCAAGACATGATATCCTTAGTTATCCCTAGGCTAGGGGATAACATGCTCAACTGTCTCCCTCTGAACTGTTGGAGGGTGAGAGGGAGAAGGCACCATCTCTTCCTGTCTCTCACTATCAATCTCCATGTGAGATCCTCTAGATCTCTTGAAGGCTACCTCCTCCTCAAAGGTAACATCTCTGCTCACCTCAACGTGTCTTTGACTAGGGATGTAGATCCGATATGCTCTCGAAGACTGACTGTACCCTGCAAATGTACCCTTTCTGCTTGAAGGGTATAGCTTGGTCCTTTTCTCCTTGGGTACATGAATGTATACTAGACACCCAAATATCTTGAAGTGTCCAACCTCAGGCTTTTCTCTGGTGAAGGCCTCATTGAGAGTCATGTTCTTAAAATTCTTATGAGTACTTTTGTTTTGAACATACACTGCAGTCATGGATGCCTCTGCCCACAGAAACATATGTAAATGTTGATCATGAATCATCGCCTTGACTGCCTCAACAATAGATCTGTTATTCCTCTTTCTGTCCCCATTCTGTTGAGGTTTGTAAGGAACGATGTACTCCCTCTTGATCCCTGCCTCAAACATCTCTAGGACACATTGAGGTTCCCTCATGAAACCAATGTCCCCCAAAACATATCAAGGTTTCCTCGTGAAACCAATGTCTTGGTTCCTTCATCTGACCATTTGAGGCACATCAGGATGAAGTCCACATTCCCTCCTACTAGTCCATATAGGACCCTCCAGGGAGAATGTCTCATGATGCTACCTCAAACATCAACACTCCCTCTCAACTAGGAAGGTGGTTTTCCACGATGTTTTCATCTAGTAGTCCACTGACTACTCTGCAATCAACTAGTAGCACACAACTACTACCATACCATCAGTAGCTCAAATCATCTGTCACAGTCTCTACGATCAAACAATAGGACAGTGTAAAAATTTAAATGACAAAATCAACAAGCTAATATTTTGTCATACACTTAGCAACCTAGATATAACTGTCATCAATGAACTTTGATATGTATAAACTCACATTCAGAAATTACCATATGCAGAAATACACATTGTTAAGTAATTTAGCAGCGAAATAAACACAATGAACATCATTCATTCAACCATGAATAACACAGAAATTTAGACAAATGTCAGGGAAAACCCCACTGTGGGGAAACCCAAAGAGAGAGAGATTCTATTAGCTTCAGGAAAGATTTATCAGCAACTGCAATACAATTTCCAGCCAAGAGAGACAACTTACAATACAAAACTGTCCCACCACAAAATTGCCTTGAAACCTGTGCCACAATCCATACAATTGTACGGATTTGATGAAAATGACACCTTGAAAAATGTGCCCAAAACAGGCAGTTATACATTGCCTTCTGTACGATCAACCTCCTTAAAAACACTATGCAAATGCTGCCTCAAAAATTGGGCCTTCTCTTGCCTCGATTTTCATGCCAAATTTTGTTGTAGTACGACCTGTACGAATCCATACAATACGACCTGTTCTAGCAAATAAAACAACAACACTCAAAACAAAAAATGCCTCCTTGGGATTTGCACCCAAGCTCTCTTGGGAAATGTGCCAACTTGCTGCTCAGTTTCCTCTCCAAACTCTCCTTAGAAATATCTCACTCTTCTTCACTTATGTCTTGCACACTACCCAATGCATTCTTTTATAATTTTTTAAGATGACCATTTACCTCCCAAGTGTCTTTTCACCATCCCCAACCCTAAATCCAAAGGCCAAGCTCTAATATTGCCTTTACAAGATCAAGGGCCATGATTCATTCCCTCCAAAATAAATCACTTAAAATATTAAAGTACATTTCACTCTATTACATAAGTGCAATTTATGAAATAAAGTCACTTTAATATTATAAGGTACACTTCATTAAAAAGTCACTTTAATAAAAGAACCACTTTATTACAACTTTATAAAAACCCATTACAAAGTTAAGTGCTTAGTAGTGTCAACATAAGTTTACATCCGCATACAAGACAAAACATGTGGAGTACCTCCCGAGCTAAATAACTATCACTCCCTATTAACGAGGGAAGTACTCGCTGCCATCACTATCATTTGTTTCCATCACACTGTGCTCAGTAGGATCTCCCTCTTAACTTGGAGCCATCCTCAACACTTGCACAAAACTCAAACTAGAAGATCTTATCCTGACATGTACCCGAAACCCTGAGCTCCTTGGATAATCCACTCCACCTTGAGCATCGATTCGATCACACTGGCTGAGCCTCCTGCCGGTGCTTAGAAGAGACTCCCTCTCTTCTCTCAGAATGCAAGACTGAGTCGTTGGTACCACCGCAATCTCAGGAGCCTCCTCATGCTCCTTATTCGACACTAAATCATACCCTGAAGGTTGTCCTCGCAACATATAGAACTTGTCTACCCAATCACCAATCAGTTGTGGTTCCATCGGGTCCACTCCCTTCCTGTAGATAAAGACATGTTCCCTCTTGAGAAATGCACAATATCCTACGTCCTCCAAGGTTGAGACTGAGAGGAAGTTAACCCTCAACCCTAGAACAAAGAGAACTCCATCAAGCTCCACGAACCCTCCATACTCGAGTCATAATCTAATCTTTCCAACTCCACATACAACTTGTGCCATACCACCTTCACTCTCCACCAGTCAGTCATTACCTATCTCTGTGATAATAAGGAATACTCGCCAGATTTCCATCATGTGACAAGAGGCTCCATTATCCACAATCCATTTGAAATCACCTCCAAATCCTCCACTACCAACACTGGATATTAGAGTAACCAAATAAAATTCCTTGTCATACTTGGAAGCAAAGTTCTCCATGGCCGTTGTAGCAACTGTCTCAGGCCCCTCCCATTCCTTCTTCTTCTTCTTCCTCTCAGGACAATGAGAAGCAAGGTGCCCCAAATGGTTACAACAATAACATCTGACTTTACTCAAGTCCCTCCCAGAACTTCCTTTCTTCTTGCTCTTTGTAGTGAGAGAAACATTTTCGTTAGCTCCATCTATCTTCTGTCCACTGCTCTGAGATCCTTCCTAGATCTCCTCCTGAGTGATATCGTCCCACAATCTACTCCAATCTAGAATATGCTCACGACCCACTACACACTTCACGAAGACTTCCCATTCCTTGGTGAAGCCTTTCAAGGCTATCCCCACCAACTCTGAATCCGATATGACCTCCCCAACTGTAGCCAAATCATCTTTCACTTGAGATACCCAGGTAAGATAAGAAGAAACACTCTCCTCCTTATCCATCTTGGTATCATGTAACTTAGCCTTCAAGGCCATCTTCCGATTTTCATTCTTCTCCTCAAATACGTTCTTATGTGCATCCCACATCTCTTGGGTTGTCTTCTTCTCAACCAAGTGTGGGATAAGGTGATCCTTCACCCCATCCAGAATAATCCTCTAAGCTTTGACCTCCTTGACCTCATGCAAATCCAAAGCAATGAGATCTGTTGTGGGATCCACAACAACAGAACTGACATAGTTCCAAATCTTGTTCTCCTTGAGAACAACTGACATCCAGACCTTCCACTGCAAATCGTTGGAAATGTCATCCAACCGATCCTCAAATCTAATGCATGCAACCATATTCTCTGTCACAACTCAAGGAAGACAATCACAAATTCCCCCCCTTCAAACTTGCCCAAAAATCTCACTGCTCACCGTCACTCAGAGCCTAAGCTCTGATAGCATGTAAAAATTTAAATGACAAAATAAGCAAGCTAATATTATGTCATACACTTATCAACCTAGAGATAATTGTCATCAATGAACTCTGATATGTATAAACTCACATTCAAAAATGACCATATGAATAAATACACATTGCTAAGCAATTTAACAACGGAATAAACACAATGAACAACATTCATTCAACCATGAATAACACAAAAAATTAGGCAAATGCCAGGGAAAACCCCAATGTGGGGAAACCCAAAGAGAGAGAGAGATCCTATTATCTTAAAGGAAGATTTATTAGCAACTACAATACAATTTCCAGCCAAGAGAGACAATTTACAACACAAAATTGTCCCACCACAAAACTGCCTTGAAACCCGTACCATAGTCTGTACCACTGTATGGATTTGCTAAAAATGGCGCCTTGAAAAATGTGCCCAAAATAGGAAGTTGTACCTTGCCTTCTGTACAACCGACCTCCAGAAAACTCTGCAAATGCTGCCTTGAAAACCATGCCTTCTCTTGCCTCAATTTTCGTGCCAAAGTTTGCTAATGTACAATCTGTACGGATCCGTACAGTATGATTTGTCCCAACAAATAAAACCACTCAAAACATAAAATGCCTCCTTGGGATTTGTGCCAACTTGCTACTCATTTTTCTCTCCAAACTCTCCTCAGAAATCTCTCTCACACTCTTCTTCACTTGTGTCTTGCACACTACCCAATACATTCTTTTATAATTTTTGAAGATGACCTTTTACCTCCCAAGTGTCTTTTCGCCTTCCCCAACTCTAAATCCGAAGGCCAAGATCTAATCTTGCCTTTACAAGATCAAGGGCCATTATTCATTCCCTCCAAAAGAATTCACTTAAAATATTAAAGTACATTTCACTTTATTACATAAGTGCACTTTATGAAATAAAATCACTTTAATATTAGAAGGTACACTTTATTAAAAAGTCACTTTAATAAAAGAACCACTTTATTACAACTTTATAAAAGCCTATTACAAAGTTAAGTGCCTAGTAGTGTCAACATAAAGTGACATCCACATACAAGACAAAACATGCGGAGTGTTGATGCTTGAAAGCACAATGATGAATACTATGCTCGCAAATGATTGCCAAGCTTTATTATTTAACTATATTAATAATTTACTAGTAGGTGGGACCCCCTTGTTTAACTTTTGGCACTATGATGGATACACGCCACTTATATTTTGTTTGCCTATGTATTGGTTGCGACATAGATTTCTACAACTCATTTGCTTCAAATCATGGTTAAAATGTGTATGGTAATATGTGGTGGTTGGGTGATTAAAACAAGGAACAATATGGTCTTGATTATCTCTCATGAAATATGATTATGTTGCCTTTTGAATGAAAGAATTGCAGTCCAATTTTAATGTTGATATTGGATATTGTCCATAGCAAAGATTGGGTGATATCGACCCTTGCTACTATTTTTATGTGCATTGGTTGAGTTGCAATTGGGTTGTGTTCCTTGCAAGTTGTCATATGAGAAAAATTGATAGTGGCAAGGGGTGACGCACTTTGCAAATTGTAATATGGCAATTTTGGATATTTGGTTGTATTAATGGTTTTGAATGTAGTGGTATGATGAGCTGGTTAGTGGGCTTGGATCGTATTAAGATATGAATGAGGATTTAAAGGAAGAATAAACGTGCAGTAAATGCACGTCACTCAAACTCCCCTCGAGCTCGCCACTCTAATCATTCTTGCATTTTTTCTCTGTTAGTTGTTGTTGCTCTGCCTTGCCTGGTCGTGGAGGAAGTATACAACCTTGGTTATTCTCCTCGTGCAATCTTTTACAGGTATGGGGTTTTCTTACTTTTCCATCTATGAGATTTTCTCTGCCCTTAAATTAAATGTTGGCTCTGGTTGCTCGTGGTCTGTGTAATTATCAAACTGTTATGATGTTTTTGGAATTGTGTATTTATGGTTTCATCCTTGGTTTCCTGTGGTGGTTGTTCTGAGACTGTTGGCATTAAAAAATAGTCGTGATGTCCTTGTTGTGTGTATTTTTTCGCAGAGAATCGTTGAGTAAAAGTTGTGGTTGAGCCTGCCTTGCCTATGGTTCTGTATTGTGGGTTTGGCCTCCCTGTTGAAATGAGTTATCTCAGTGAGATTTACCTCTGGGTTTTTTGAATACCCCACCTATAGATTGATATTGTTGGTCTCTGTGGTTAGTATACCCATGCCATATTTCGACCTTGTGGATGTTTAAGTGAAATGTGACTAAAACCTTCCGTGCCTTGTCCTGGAAAAACCCTGAGTTGTTAGCATGCTTTCTTATGACCTCATTGTCATTGTTGCGTGGTGAACATTACCCAGATATGAGAACATTGCTTACCTAGATTTTGATGGGAGCACTATTCATGCTATTTTGGTTGGGGCACAGGGTTTTTTTGGGTCACTCGTTATGCTATGTTGAAGGAAGTGTTGGTTTCACTTGTTCTTTGGAAGTTACAGTCTGTTATACGAAGCTTATGCAGTTGAAAACAATGTTGTGAATTATTGTTGTATTATCCGTGATCGATTATAATAAGACACCTGTGGAATGAGTTGTCTGTGTTATTCAACTGCCAAACCCTCTGTTTAAATTGTCCCGTTGTCTCTACCCTTACTGCCATTAACATATCTCGAGCCCTACACATTACAGTGAACGCGTTGCTTACTCCAGTTTGAGTTGATGAGAGCATTGTTCTTGCTCGGTTACTTGGGCATGAGTTTAGTTGGTCCCTTGCTTGTCAATTGTGGAAAGGAGTCTGTCCTCACCTATTCATTGAAAATTACAGTTGTTGAAGCTTGTGTTCCCGATAACAAATGATATTTTTCTTGGTTCAATCGTTATGTTTAGTGTTAAAGAAAAAAACACCCGTGTTCGAAATGTCTGAGGCTCAAATCGAGTAATAATGCCCATAATAAAATTAGAATAAGTTGCATTGAACAATGGTTAGATTAATGATGGATATGAGTTTGTTTGGGAGCACTGTGCATGACCCTGTTGTATTTAAAACATTATTACTAGGGTTGATGTTATAAATCATGGCTCAAATACTATTGTTGTATTCTGGTAGCGATTATGATGATGTTCGTATTTTCTATTATATAATGATAATATGGTTACAATGGTTACTGTGGTTAAAACGTTCTGGACATATCAAATAGTTTAATGTGTAAAATAATTCAGAGACCAATGGACAATTTTGTTAAAGAAGGCATCAGTTTGTATTATTGTTTTGGAAACATAATATTGTTTAAACTTCGAAATTCTGGAAAACGATAAATTTTGATTGCATCAGAGGTAACATGTTTGATTTCTTTTCACTTGAATAGTATCCGTAAAGTTTCCCTGTCATTCTACCATTTTTCGCTAATTACATTCCCTCCACGATTCCGATTTCACTTATTGCATCCTTATTCTGCGATACAAATTTTAAAAGAAAAAATATGTGTGGAAGAGAAAGAAAGATAACATAGCAAGGGTTGATGAATGATATTCTTGATATTTTTATACACAGTTAATTGTTTGGTTAATTGTTGAACAATATTCGTATATTGATCCCCTATCATTCTACGATTTTTCGCTAATTACACTCCCTCCATATTTCCCATGAACCTTATAATTCCCTGTTCACATGACAATTAATGAATGATGTGCTATGGATGGATTTACATGTATCTCGTGTCAATTTTGGAGCCAAATTTTGATTCATGTAAGCAGAGTGTCATGTATGGTTTATTAAGAGCTTATTTACTGACAAATTGTTGCTACAATATGAGCTTTTTCAGTAGAGACAACAATGGTCGAAATAACATAAGCAAGGGAAATTGAAATCGAGGCCATAGGAGGCCTAGATTTTCTATCCATTTTGACGCTGACCCGCAAGAATTGAACCAACTATTCCAAGCCAAGTTCTTTAATTGGGTTGGCCATGATATAATGCATCCTCGACCTGAAATATGCCATTTCCAGCCTCCTCAGAATATTCTGGCATTCTCGTTCCTCCACATGTGTCTTTGCAGCCTGAAGCCCCCGTAAATGACGGTTGGCAAGAAATTGTCAACCAGTCTGTCTCTCACCGTCATGGTTGGCCCACTATGTCATTGTCTTTACCACCACCTGTTAATCCCAATGTCCAAATTGTCAGTGTTGTTTCACCAGTTCAGTCTTTACACACCGGTAAGAGATTGAAAATTGATATTCCCCAACCTGTGCAAGACAAAGGAAAAACAATTGTATCCCCTTCTTCTCCCTCCACTGATTCCTCAAAATTCTTGTCTTCTTGCCTTCATTTAAAGGATGAATTCTCCCATGTGATCAACGAGATACAACCCCAAGGGTCCAATCAACCAGGAGCTACTTCAGAAAAGTCTAAGGGAAACAACAGTGAAAAAATGAAAATTGCTTCACAAAGTGACAAATATGGTTTTTAAATTATGTTTTATATGATTCAGTTGATGATTATAGTGTTTAATGTTTTTCAACATTTTTAGATAGCAAGCCCTATTTTTGATATTTTGTGGATATATAATATTTTTTTTGGATATAATATAAATTATTGTTGATATTTAATATCCAGTTTAAAAGATATTCAAGGGAGTTACAAGGGTGGCATATGGTAAAAATGATTATTTTTTGTGTGTTATATTTCATGATTTAAATGGAAGAAATGATGAGAGTCACAAGGGGTCCCACCTACCTAGTTATTATTAATTAAGACCCTTAACTATATTATTGTTATTTATTTCTCCTAAACTAATTAGTTAAGTTAAACCAACTTAAATAAAGAAAGTATTTGAGCTACTTCAACTTATTGGGAAAGAATAAAAGCTCAATGAGAAGAAGAGATAAGAGGATAATAGAAGGAGAAAACAAGACTAAGGTTTTCTCTTTAATTACATGAGATAGTTTTAGTTTTCATTCATTTCTGAGTTTATTCAAAACCTAATTTTCTTTTTGACAATAGGGTCTTATTGTAGACATCAAGGTTCAAGACTAAACCACACTTTTCAGACGTTTGTTTTAGAGGTGTTGGTCCATCCTTGATAGTCTATGTATTCTTGTCCGTTTGTGAATTAATTTTTATGGCTAATAAATGATATCTTGCAGAGTCAAAATGGAAGCAGTTTGTGGCAAGCTGATCCGGATTATTAATTTCAGTTTTACTTTATTGTCAGAGTATTTTTGTATGATGTTCATCGGAGATCTCTAAATCAGACTTTGGTCCATGCCATCGCAGGGGTTTTGTAAAGAGAAAAACACTTTTGGTATCCCAGAAAGAAATAAAATAAGATTGCTATTCTGTCTCATATATGTGTATTTGTGACTTGGTTACTTTTCGCTTTTGATATCCATGTTTACTTTATCACAAAATCTGTGTACATTCCAATAGATTTTATAAATTTTAATTTATATTGCAACATATTTAAATTATAAATCAACCTCGATCCTTGTAATTAATACTTGCGTATTGAGAGAATATTTTGAGGTTACAAACCCCGGGTGACATTCCCAACTATCTTGTCCTAGCCAGACAAGATCTGAAAATGATTGAGTAAGGTAATCCATACCTTTTCCTCAACACAGAGTAACTCTCGAGCTAAAAAGATAACACACACAATTACTTCCAAGCGATCTGGTAGACTCCATGGAAATCAACTAGTAACACACAACTACTATAATGCCATCCAATAGAACACCACTGTGCCAAACCATAGTATTACACAACTATTGTCTGATGATATACAATCACCGCTAGTGGTACACAACCACTGCTAATAGCATACAACAACTATCTAGAGACAATATTCGCCAGTGGTACACAACCACCGTAGTAGCACACAACTACTGTCTAGAGACACACAATCTCCGCCAGTGGTACATGTTATACCCGATTTCTAGGGATAACTAGGAGATCATGTCTCGAGGCCCATAGGTCCTAGACATGGAGTACCGAGAGTAGGATTGACCTAAACGTGGCCCTGGAGGGCCCATCCTTCTTCTTCTTCATCGGACTTGTCCTGTCAGCAACAACAACATCCATCACCATCGGCTTGGACTTGCATCGGAAAAGACTCTTGCTCCATGAGGTAATTGGTCCAGGTATCATGGTATGTGTCATGTTTGATCATTATAACTTTCAGATATATGCATCAGGTTCCTTACATTTCTGATAACTGCTTGACTCTTACACTAACCCACTTGACCATGGTTGGGGGGATTAACGAGGTGCCCTAGCAAGCTTGTATCCATAGGTTTTGGTTAGCCACTAGGGGGCATTTTGAAGAGCCATCGTCCGCTCCCACCATATTATCATTTTTACATCTTATCTCCCATTCGTCTATCCAGTTCCCCTAGTCCAGGCATTAGGATGACCTATTTGTGGGGTTACACTTTATCATGTGGGAAGAAGGGGCTAAAGGCCCAGGAGGTAAAAGAAGCTGGTAAAAGATAAAAGGAATAGGAAATAAAACCTAGAGATGCCTCGCCCATGGATCCCCGAGAAGGCAATAAAAATCCTCTCGATAAGAAACAAAGAGGACTCGAAGAAAAAAAAAAAAAAAAACAAGACCTAACCAAGAGGATGGGAGGTCTCATCACGAGCTGACCCATTATGTTCATAAGTATCTAGCAGTATGACATTGCCATTATCTGGTCACCACGCCAGGGCAATGACCCTTGGTTGCATGGCCAAGGGAAAGGGGGTCTCATCATGAGCCAGCCTTATCATTTCTGCAAAAATACTCGTGGGTAACACTGTCATCTCTGGTCACCACGCCAAGGCAGTGTCCTCTGGTCAGACCTTGAAGCAAAAAGAAAAAAAAAGTAATAAATAAAGAAATAATAAAAGCAATAAAAGGCTTGGAAAGAACTGCATCCATGACAGGTACAACTCGCATCCTACAAAGTCACCCACGGATAATACTTACCCCTGGTCTTCACTATGTCTGGACGTCCTTAGACCATACCACCTCATGTTACATGGCTTGAATGATATCATTTGGAAACTTTCCTCTTCTTATGGATGCTGGCCCAACAGGGCACTTTGTCTTTTCTTCGGCTTTGTATAGTAGGTCAGTGTAATGTCTTTGAGCTATTAGATGATATGCCAGGGGTCTTATGCATGCATTTGATAAAATTAATGATGAAATATGATTGGCATTGCTATGATCCCGAGGACTAATGAGCCCATGGAGGGCGAATTTTTTGATGTGAAAGACCATGCCCGACGGACAGGTACCAGTGGACCGGTACACATGGGGAGATGATTAGCTCAGATCTCCATGGGGCCGAAGAGCCCATTAGATGGTTGTTGGGATCCCATCAGGGGTAGAGACAGGACAATGATATGATGATCCTTTGCACACAAGAAGAAGAAGGACGTTCCACCCATGACACTTTGGCTGAGCCTAGCCTAGGGGGGTTGACCCACTTCAGATGGAATGTTTCCCTCTTGATGGACATGACGTCACCCAGGAGACTTGGACGTCATCTTGAGCGTGTGGCAGTTTGATTGGATTACTGGCACATGTGGCAGCTTGGAGGAGCCCTAAAAGGGCTAACATCTGACTTCTGGATGCTGGACTAGCCCAAAAAGGGCCAACATCTCCCTCAGAGGGGCTTGACGTCCCACCTTTTTGGCTCATTTATGTCTTTTACTTAGCAGTTGATGTAAAAACAGTGTAATTTTTGTAGTCAGCCTTGTCGACTATTTTAATGACCTAATTTGTAAATTAAAGGTCATTGGATGATATATATGGAGGATGTTTTTCCCTCATTTGAACATAACACAACTCACTCTCTTGTGAGATCTGATTTTTAACGCCCTATTGGGGTTGTTTGCTTGAAATAGTGAGGCGTAACTTTTGAAGGAGGAGTTTTCTTGGCATTTTATGGTGTTTCTTTGAAAGGAAGGTGTTACAACTAGGGTTTGCTTGGATATTTCTTCACGAATTGTAAGTGTTTTTCCTGCAAAACTTCTTTTTGAATGGTTGTAGTTTAAATATATTGCATTTTACTTATATATTGCTGAATCAAAACCATAGGGGACAACCACACAAGTAGGTTGTTGTCTCATGTCCCCTGACAAAGAAACTTTAAACCGTTGAATAAGAAAATAGAGCCTAGCCTTTGCTACACTTATTTTCTTCATTCTTCAAGCTAGCCGTACATGTTTGAAGCCAAGAAGACTGAGACGTCCTTAGCCTAGGCTTACTACACTAGGCACGTACCAATCTAGGGTTTGTTGATAGACCTTGTTTTTGCAACGTCTCCCTCATCAAAACCTCTTGTCTTGGTTAAAATTTCTTTATTGTGCTATCTGTTTGCCGGGAAAGAGGAGAGAGCACAAGGTCTTGCCTTTGCAACACCTAGTAACTCTTTCTCTCTTAGGGTTTCTGCTTTCAAGGCCCTTCTTTAGCAGCACCTTGAAAACCTACCCTTTAATCCTCAGAAAACTCTTACCCTTCAACTCTTGCATCCATCACTTGTTGACTCCATTAACCCTTTAGGCACTAATCCTTGATCTCCAACGTTGAAGTCCTAGTGTTTAAAACAACTCTTTAAATTCTAAATATTGAAACCCTAACTAACATTGCTAACCTAATAAAGGCTGACGTCATAGTTGAATATCTCATCTTGATGCAGCAAAAGTGTAATATGAGCAATTGAGTGATGACGTCAAGCATTTATTGAACAAATTATTGATTGGATATACTCTCGGCTTGGTCATCTTGGTAGATATTGATGAATTGATAATCTTTCATAAGCTAATTAACAAAACGTTGACTTCATTGTGTATCTATTGCATTGCTTATTGAATGAAATCATATAGTTAAAGAAGTACTAACCCTTTGAGTTATAGCCTGCAAATATATATATTGTCTTGCTATTGTCTTGTTCCGGGCAGGTCTTTTCAACAGGGCATACACTTCTTTCATTGGCTGATTAGCCGGACTATCTGACACTGGTGGTAACCTGTGAGGAGGGAACTCTTAAAACTTGACCTTGTATCTTCTTCCTCTTCAAACCCCAGGTTATCGGGTACGTCTCCCCTAGGCTAACCTCCCTAAATAGAAAGAACCTCCCCATTGTGGTGACATTGGGTGGGGAAGGTTCCTGTTTCGCCAGTTTGACCTTTATCCTTTAGCCTTTCAACCTAAACTACAAACTGTGCGATAACATTTTGGCGCCGTTGTTGGGGACACTGAGTCAATCTTCCTCAACAACAAATCTTTTGGTAAGCCTTGCCACAAAAAACCGTTTCTTACAAGCTTACCTGGCGACTCCACTAGGTGTTATTCCCCTTTTTCTTTGATAGTTTCAAGCAAATTATCTGGCGACTCCACTGATGACGAAGCCAAAAATGACTTCACAATGGGATCCCGGGAACTACAAGCCTTTGGACATGAGAAAAATCCCAGGATACCCAAGACAAATGCCCCGAATATCCGAAAGATGGCTCCCCAGATTCACTGGTAGCGATGGGGAAAGAGCTGACTTTCACATGAGCAATTTTTATTCTTATTTTGGACTCCATCCTGTCGATGATGATGCCGAAGATGTAGTGATGAAAATTTTTCCCATCACTCTTCACGGGAATGCTAAAAAGTGGTATGGTAGTCTTCCCGATGCTAGCATCACCTCCATGAACCAGCTGGAAGAAGTTTTTCTCAAGGAATGGGGCATAAGTTTGGGAGACATCTCAGTACTGCTAAAAATATTCAAGCATATGAAACAATCTGAAAATGAAACTCTATTTAACTTCCAGAGTAGGTTTGAGGGCACTCTATATCAGATTCCTGCAAGCCATCATCTCGAAGAAGAGTATATTGTCCATCTCTATACCCATGCGATCTTGGCACACCTAGGTTTGCCCCTCAGTAAAAGGGCCCCAAGGACGCTCAATGAATCTTATGGCATGGCTAAAGGAATTGAACGAAACATCTTCTTATCCGGGATAAAGGACCTCTTCACCTCGGGTACTCTTACTATGGAAAGTTTGTATTCCCATGAAAACCTTGTTGATGATTTCCAAGAAGAAGGGAAACATACCATCATTCAACATGGGATGATTGAAGACATGGCTGAGGAGATGGAACCTAAGCAAAATGATGAAGTATCAATGTGTGCCCCTCCCTCTGATGAAGCAATCCAAGATCCCTTTTCTCCTGCACAACAAAAAGAAGATGAGGTTAGTTGCGTTCCATTTCAATATGCCAATGACACCTTGTTCCTTGATTTAGAAAATGAAGGAGGAAAAGAAGATTTGAATGAAGCTGATGGCTCTTGCTATACAATCAAAGACAAAGAAGCAATCCATGAGGATGAAACAATGACACATGCTGAAAACATCGAGGTCCTCGAAGTCCCTGCACGAAGAGAAACAGTAAGTTACCCTCCTCCCTTAGTTTTTGATAAAGCTTTACCTTGTGATGAAGAAAATGAGGAGGAGGAGAATGAATTTTCAAATGTTTAAAACCCTGCATGTTATGACACAGATAGTGACATGGTTGATAACATTGATGAGTTCATACATGTGGGATATAGTTGGTTATGACCTGGATCCCATCTATGACACTGAGAGTCATTTCCAGTTGTTTCCCTTGCAATTGTCACAACAGATTAATTCTGACCAATGGCAACAAGGAGATGAGATTTTTACCCGTACTTCTCAAAAAACCAAGGATGACCTAGTACCTTATTCTCCTGATGACTTTCAGTCTTACCTTGAGATTTTTGATGAGTATCCTCTTGAGCACTTGGACTCTTTTCATGAAGATGATTTCCAACCACCACTATGCTCAAATTTTGATACAATTAAGGACATTGTTTGCCAAAAGAAGGTTTCTCATGACTTTTCTCTCCAACCACCTGTTATTGCTTTACCATGCTTTTCCATTAAAGGTGTAGTTGGGAAGTACCTTTTTTATGTTGAGTTTCCTCTTGGGAAATCCCTAAACTCCAGGGTTTGGTTGAATACTGCAAGTTTGAGTAAGTTGTCCCAGTTTTTCAACTTTCCCTTGGTAGTTTATCAGTATTCTGCTAGGTCTTTGTCAATCCCTTCCTTGACTTCAGAGCATGAGGATGCCCTATGTAGCCAGTTTGCAGGCCCTTTGAGTCAGTTTTCTGAACCTTTCTCTCCTCATGACCCTTTCTTGAAGTGGATTGAGTACTTTCCTCAGAGATTGACTTGGCAGGATTTTATCCCTCCCACCCGCCTCCATGAGTTAGAACTTGAGATCTCTGACGATATGATATATGTTCTAACCCATGTCATTTTTGTGTTTGATTTATCACTGTTCTGGTTTATGATGAAGCACAAAGGCAAGTGTTGTGGGACATTGCTCGATTGGCTTCATTGGTTATTTGGCTACACCAAACATCCAACCAAAGGTGAGTATAGGTAGGTAGGCATTTTTTTTTTTTTTCCGTGTATTATACCATTTGCATTTCATACTAGTTTGTTTCCTCATATGCATATTGATTTCTTTATTTCATATACATATATATTATATTTGTGGGGTGGAAGTACCACCCCATCTTTTTTGTTGATGCCCTATTCGAGTGTGAGCAGGTCTGCAGGTTTATGCCAGAGATGCTGAGGTTTTCATGCGCTCTACGGTGAGCACATGTCTCCGAGTTGGAGCCAGATGTTATCCCTGATTTCTAAGGATAACTCGGAGATTATGTCTCGAGGCCCACAGGTCCTAGACATGGAGTACCGAGAGCAGGATTGACCTAAGCGTGGCCCTGGAGGGCCCATCCTTCTTCTTCTTCATCGGACTTGTCCTGTCAGCAGCAGCAGCATCCATCACCATCGGATTGGACTTACATCGGAAAATACTCTTGCTCCATGAGGTAATTGGTCCAGGTATCATGGTATGTGTCATGTTTGATCATTATAACTTTCAGATATATGCATCAGGTTCCTTACATTTCTGATAAATGCTTGACTCTTTCACTAACCCACTTGACCATGGTTGGGGGGATTAACGGGGTGCCCTAGCAATCTTGTATCCATAGGTTTTGGTTAGCCACCAGGGGGGATTTTGAAGAGCCATCGTCTGCTCCCACCATATTATCATTTTTACATCTTATCTCCCATTCGTCTATCCTGTTCCCCTAGTCCGGGCATTAGGATGACCTATTTGTGGGGTTACACTTTATCATGTGGGAAGAAGGGGCTAAAGGCCCAGGAGGTAAAAGAAACTGGTAAAATATAAAAGCCATAGGAAATAAAACCTAGATATGCCTCGCCCAGGGATCCCTGAGAAGGCAATAAAAAGCCTCTCGATAAGAAACAAAGGGGACCCGAAGAAAAATAATAATAAAAAAACAACACCTAGCCAAGAGGATGGGAGGTCTCATCACGAGCCGACCCGTTATGTTCATATGTATCTAGCAGTATGACATTGCCATTATCTGGTCACCACGCCAGGGCAATGGCCCTTGGTTGCATGGACAAGGGAAAGGGGGTCTCATCACAAACCAACCTTATCATTTATGCGAAAATACTCGTGGGTAACACTGTCAGCTCTGGTCACCACGCCAAGACAGTTTCCTCTGGTCAGACCTTGAAGCAAAAAGAAAGAAAAAGTAATAAATAAAGAAATAATAAAAGCAATAAAGGGCTTGGAAAGAACTGCATCCATGACAGGTACATCTCACCTCCTACAAAGGCACCCACAGATAATACCTACCCCTGGTCTTCACTGTGTCTGGACGTCCTTAGACCATACCACCTCATGTTACATGGCTTGAATGATATCCTTTGGAAACTTTCCTCTTCTTATGGATGTTGGCCCAACATGACACTTTGTCTTTTCTTCGGCTTTGTATAGTAGGTCAGTGTAATGTCTTTGAGCTATTAGATGATATGCTAGGGGTCTTATGCATGCATTTGATAAAATTAATGATGAAATATGATTGACATTGCTATGATCACAAGGACTAATGAGCCCATGGAGGGCAAAGTTTTTGATGTGCAGGACCATGCCCGACGGACAGGTACCAGTGGACCGGTACACATGGGGAGATGATTATCTCAGACCTCCATGGGGCTGAAGAGCCCATCAGATGGTTGTTGGGATCCCATCAGGGGCAGAGACAGGACAGTGATATGATGAGCCTTTGCACACGAGAAGAAGAAGGATGTTCCACCCAGGACACTTTGGCTGAGCCCAGCCTAGAGGGGTTGACCCACTTTAGATGGAACGTTTCCCTCTTGATGGACAGGATGTCACCCAGGAGACTTGGATGTCATCTTGAGCGTGTGGCAGTTTGATTGGATTACTGGCACATGTGGCAGCTTGGAGGAGCCCTAAAAGGGCTAACGTATGACTTCTGGATGTTGGACTAGCCCAAAAAGGGCCAACGTCTCCCTCAGAGGGGCTTGATGTCCCACCTTTTTGGCTCATTTATGTCTTTTACTTAGCAGTTGATGTAAAAACAGTGTAATTTTTGTAGTCAGCCTTGTCGACTGTTTTAATGACCTAATTTGTAAATTAAAGGTCATTGGATGATATATATGGAGGATGTTTTCCCCTCATTTGAACATAACACAACTCACTCTCTTGTGAGATCTGATTTTTAACGCCCTATTGGGGTTGTTTGGCTGAAATAGTGAGGCACAACTTTTGAAGGAGGAGTTTTCTTGGCATTTTATGGTGTTTCTTTGAAAGGAAGGTGTTACAACTAGGGTTTGCTTGAATATTTCTTCACGAATTGTAAGTGTTTTTCCTGCAAAACTTCTTTTTGAATGGTTTTAGTTTAAATATCTTGCATTTTACTTATATATTGCTGAATCAAAACCCTAGGGAACAACCACACAAGTAGGTTGTTGTCTCATGTCCCCTGACAAAGAAACTTTAAACCATTGAATAAGAAAATAGAGCCTATCCTTTGCTACACTTATTTTCTTCAGTCCTCAAGCTAGTCGTACATGTTTGAAGCCAAGAAGACTGAGACGTCCTTAGCCTAGGCTTACTACACTAGGGCCGTACCAATCTAGGGTTTGTTGATAGACCTTGTTTTTGCAACGTCTCCCTCATCGGAACCTCTTGTCTTGGTTAAAATTTCTTTATTGTGCTATCCGTTTTCCAGGAAAGAGGAGAGAGCACAAGGCCTTGCCTTTGCAACACCTAGTAACTCTTTCTCTCTTAGGGTTTTTGCTTTCAGGGCCCTTCTTTAGGAACACCTTGAAAACCTACCCTTTAATCCTCAGAAAACTCTTACCCTTCAACTCTTGTTTCCATCACTTGTTGACTCCATTAACCCTTTAGGCATTGATCCTTCATCTCCAACATTGAAGTACTAGTGTTTAAAACAACTCTTTAAACTCTAAATCTTGAAACCCTAACTAACATTGCTAACCTAATAAAGGCTGATGTCATAGTTGAATATCTCATCTTGACACAACAAAAGTGTAATATGAGCAATTGAGTGATGACGTCAAGCATTTATTGAACAAATTATTGATTGGATATACTGTCGGCTTGGTCATCTTGGTAGATATTGATGAATTGATAATTTGTCATAAGATAATTAACAAAACATTGACTTCATCTTGTATCTATTGCATTGCTTATTGAATGAAATCAGATAGTTAAAGAAGTACTAACCCTTTGAGTTATAGCCTACAAATATATATATTGTCTTGCTATTGTCTTGTTCCAGGCAGGTGTTTTCGTCAGGGAATACACTTCTTTCATTGGTTGATTAGCCGAACTATCTGACACTGGTGGTAACCTGTGAGGAGGGAACTCTTAAAACTTGAACTTGTATCTTCTGCCTCTTCAAACCCCAGTTTACCGGGGATGTCTCCCTTGGGCTAACCTCCCTAAATAGAAAGAACCTCCCCATTGTGGTGACATTGGGTGGGGAAGGTTCCTGTTTCGCCAGTTTGACCTTTATCCTTTAGCCTTTCAACCTAAACTACAAACTGTGCGATAACAGTACACAACCACAGTAGTAGCACATAACTACTTTCCACTTTCCAAAGCACACAACATTATGGTAACCACCACATCAACACATTGAAACAAGCTTCATATGATCTCGACTACAGAGGGTTTGTCACTGCTTCTCATGTCCATCTCAATCACTCCTCACCAAATAATCGTGTTGATCTAGAACACCAACAACACCATGCCATGGATTAGCACTTACGCTTAAATTCAAATACCTGTGTAGTATTTTCCTCCATTGGTCTCCATATGACAACCTTCATCACCCATAAGCATTTTTCTTTCGAGGAAATTACAAAATGGCCAAGTCGACATTCATGGCATAGGGGTTCTGCACTTTTCAGGTGGTCGACTCCCAACATACCAAGGTGCCTATTGCATCAACATATTTTCAAAGGAACCCAAGGATCATGTGTCAATAGAGATCTAGGACACACTACAATCAAATTCAAATGGCCTTCTTCACATACTTTTCAAAAATCTCTCTTCTTATTCATATGCAAACACTAAAATACACTGGAGTGAGCCAAACTTCTTGGTGGGAGATGTACACACTGTAGATAATATCCTGAATCTCAAAAGGAACATATATGAGTAGAAGAGGACAATGATCATAGGTCAGTGACTTCACAACTCCCACTATTGTACCTAGATCATACATGCATATTTCCCCGCGAGTTCATTAGTCTACAACAAAGTCTTATACAACACAGTCTTACACAATAGAAGCATCCTCCATTTCACAAGGTCTGCCAAAGTTACATTCCAAACAACTGCATAATACACAGATGATCTTCCTTAGTCAATCTGAGGTCTACTGATCACTCTTTGGACTCAATTTACCAATTTAGAAAGATGGTGAAATGACTCTTTTTGAACAGGTTCCCTCTACCACATGACTTTACCTGAGGCTGATCGCACCCATCATATTCATTTCCCTCATTTCAGAATGCCCATTCACTGCATTTCCCTCACTTCCATTTGCATTTTCATCATCATGATGTGCACAGTGGCTCAAAGGAGGGTCACGATTTTCACACAGACGTTCCCAAGGGATGCGTGGTCATGTACATGGGCAATGAAGGAGAACAACGACAACGTTTTGTAATATCGGTGGTGTATGTAAACTATCCATTGTTCGAGAAGATTCTCAAGGAAGTCGAGGAGGAATATGGCTTCCATTTCCTTTTCATTTAATTGGGCCCTCTTGTGAGGGAGTCAATCCTGGTCCTTCTTCGATACCATGTTGAATTTTTATGTGAGATGTGTTAGAATATAATGGATGTGCTCGTTTTACCATTGGAAATATCTCTATTGTCACCCAACCATAGGCCGAAGCCACTCTCCGAGCACCTTAACCTTGACAAAGAATCATTCCGGAAGCAAACCCTAGGCTAGATAGACAAACAAAGGGTAGCACACCTTTCCCCAAGGATAGCGCACCAACAAGAGTTGATCAGATGTTCCAAACCCTAGCCAAGAGATAGTCCAAGCCAAACGTGATCTTCTAGCTGCAACAGCTACAATGGAAACTCTCCTCAAACCTGCGCACAAGACTGGGCACTGTAGTGCGCACAAATTGTTTCTCTACAATTTTGAGACTACCTGCCAGAATGAGAACTGGCCTCCTGTATTTATACTAATTTTGGCTAACTGCCTGGGCCGAGTTCTCATTCTGGGTATCTGTCTGTTCAATATATATTATTATTTCTGGTCGACTTCTTCTCTTGGAGGCTA
>ML855136.1:17389-28472 GCA_009831015.1 Picea engelmannii | reverse complement strand
AAATATCTAGAACCCTTGAATGAATTTCTACCCATCCTCTCTAGAATAAAAAAACCTAAACCCCATCCTCTAATTGATCCCATTCTTGTGACAGAAGAAGGTCTATTAGAGGGAACCTATCAAATGGGTTGATTTTTAAATTTGAGTATAAACACAAAATATACTAAGCCACACAGAAACACACCTTCTAAGGAAACCTCAAAATACAATCTTAGACTTAGGAGAAAGGGTACCATTGATTTTTCTGGTAAGGTGGTAAGGGGTTTGGGGTTTTTACCAGAAAATAGCCAGAAATTCCCTCACATGGGAAGAAAGTCTTTTATGTCACTAGCTCAAAAACAAGCATCCTCATAAATTAGATGTGGTAAACAATTGTCTCTGATAGGGGCCCTTAGAGAAAACACCACTAAATAGGAATTAAAATGATATTCATGACCCTTAATTGTCGAGGGTTGGCTAACCCCTTGAAAAATCTATCTCTAAAAATATTGGTAGAGGCAAAAAAATCTTCTATCATTGTTTTGTAAGAAACTATAACTAATGGGGAGAAAACTACTCAGTAACTTTAAAAAATTATAGGTAGTTAGGAATTTATTTTATTGATGCTATTGGAAGGTCAGTGGGGAACATATTTGGGTGGAAGAAATGCTCTTTTACCCTAACTAATTCTTGGGCATACACAAAAAGTATAGGGATTACTCTATTCTCTCTAGCCCTTGGCAAGGGAATAACTCTTTTGAATGTGTATGGGTCATATGTGGACATCCTAGAATAATGGGATGGGATAAGCTCTTCCATATGGAATGGCTACAATCTGGGTTGGTGGTGGTGGGAGGGGACCTAAATTTTCCTTGGGAGCCTCATAGGTATGGGGGGCAACCTCACAGGTGGATGCCCTTTCAAGTTACTTTATTAAAAGGTTTCAAGAAGTAGGTTTACTAGATGTTGATCTTACCAAATTGTCCCCAATATAGAGAAATAAGAGATCGAGAAAGGCCTGTATTGCAAAAAGGATTGATCAGATTTTGATATTTGAAGCTTTTGTGGATGAAGCATCTAGAATAAAACAACGGGTTTCCTCGGGAGGGGATTCTGACCACAAGACATAATGGATAAAGGAATAATAGCTTATTAATAGGATCAAAGAAGTATGGGAGCCTTATAAATAATATTCCAGAGAATATGCTCCTTTACAGTTCCATCAAAATCTAAAATAATCAAACAACATAGCTATGTAGTGGGAAAAAGAAAAGAACTAGAAGGATGATAAATCTCTTTGGGAAGTGGAGGAAGCCCTATAATCTCATTATCAAATTTATCACAATGAAGGTTTTGGTTTTTTGACAAAGGAACATAAAGCAAAGGTAAAAATTATTGAAGACAAAAAGAGACAAATATTCCTAAAAAAATAAAAACAATGGAGGCTTAAAAGTATGGACTTATGGCTCCATGTAGGAAATGGAAACATAATTTGTTTTTCACAAATATGCCAACCGCAGGAGGAACACTACTTCAGAACGAAAGATTGAAAAGGATGATGGCACAAGGACACTAAAATTAAAGGAAATTGTCGCAGAAGGAGTAAATTACTTCTTAGCCTTATTCAAAGAGGACTCTTGAGCCACCATAGCAGATGTAATAAAATTGTCAAATTATTTTCTAGGTTTTGTCACTCCCGCAGACAATTAGGATTTGATGGAAAATTTTGGAAAAGAAAAAATGCTTTGCATTCTTCAAAGCTTCCAAAAGGAGAAAATCCCAGGGATTGGTGGCCTCCCTGTGGAATTTTTTCTTGGTTGTTATGATTTTATAGGAGAATATCTAAGGACGATAGTTGAGGCCTCAAGATCTATAAGAAAAATGCTTGGAGCCTTTAACACAACCTTTCTTGCTTTGATTCCAAAAGAAGATAATCCAACATGCTTTGAAAAATTTAGGCCAATTTCCATGTGCAATTGTATATACAAAATCATCTCCAAGGTAATAACTAGAAGACTAAAAAGGATCATATCAGGGAAAATCTTTGAAGAACAAATTGGGTTTTTAGAGGGAAGACAAATACATGAGGCAATAAGGATTGCCCAAGAAGGACTCCATTCAATAAAAGGGGGGAATAAAAAATTGATGGTGGTCAAAATGGATCTATCCAAAGAACATGATAGGGTAATTTGGTTATATCTTAGACTAATCCTCATTCATTTGGGTTTCTACCATTGGTCTATAATATGGGTAATAAATTGCATTGCTTCTGCATCTTTTGTTGTTTTGATAAGTGGGGCAACATCTTCCTTCTTCAAGCTAGGAAGAGGCCTTAGAAATGGCTTCCCTTTATCTCCTCTCCTTTTCCTTTTAATTGTTGAAGGCCTGAGTAGGTTGTTAAAGAATGCTTATGAAAATGGTAGTTTCAAAGGAGAGATTATAAGTACATAATGCAATATTGCACAGTTATTGTTTGTTGATGACATATTAATTTTTTGTGATGGCTCTAGAAGGGTTGTTGAGAAGTTTAGAGATATCATGGATTTATTTTGTAAAGTGACATGTATGAAAATAAACCTACAAAAATCAACAATATCTATGTGGGGTATTTTAAAGTAGGAAAACATCTTCATTACTCAAATGTTTCCCTACTAGTTGGCAGACCTAGATATTGGTCTAAAATACTTAGAGTTTCATTTGAATCCAAATGTGTATAAAAAAATGGGATTGGAAATGGTTGATGATCAAAGTGGAAAAAAATATCAATACATGGTGTAATAGGTGGATTATCTACGAGGGTTGACTAGTTCTGGTCAAAGCTATCTTGGAAGTGATCCCATTATACTGGATGTTGCTAGAATGGATACCTAAAGGAGTTTTGGAAATTATAAGGCATTTATGTTATACATTCTTTTGGTTCAAGAAGAAAGAGAAAAAAGGCTTTGCTTTGGATTCATGAAAGAAGCTATCCCTACCAAAAGAAAAATGAGGCCAGGACTTAAATAACTTGTTTCTCTTTTCCAAAGCCCTTGTAGCAAAACATGTTTCGAGGCTAATATAAGGAATAGGGTTGTGGGTCCATGTTGTGAAAGAAAAATATATCGCCCCATAAACTACAGAGGAATGGATTAGGAATCCTATTAAACAAGTCCAAAATGATTGTATAATCTGGAAAGCGATCAACTCTTCTTTTCATTTGGTTGGAAACCGACTGCTTTGGAAAGTTGGTAAAAGAGATAGATTGCAAATAGGTATAGATCCATGGGTTGGCATTAAAGGAAGACACAAACTATCTCCACATTTGATTCTTGAGCTACAAAGTAGATGTTTTTTTTATAATGTTAAGATAGGTTGTGAACTGGCATTTGGCACCAAGCTTGAATGACTTGGAGGGAGCTTGATCTAGGGGAAGAGAATGTAGGTGAATGGTAGAAATTTTTAAAAGATAATAATTTCATAATTAGAGAGGAGGAAAATCAATTTGTCTGGTATATAAACCCATCAAGAACATATTTACCAAAATTATGATATAATTCCCTTGCTGAGGAGGGAAGGGAGGATCAACACATATGGTTGTGGAAATACTTATGGAAGCTAAAGAGCCCATCAAAAACCAAAATTTTAATGTGGCTGATTTTAAACAGTAGGGAACCTACTTGGGATGTATTGCATAAAATGGCCTTTGTTGGACCTGGTTGGTGTAGTCTATGCAAACATGTAGAAGAAACTAATGCCCATATCATCATGACCTGTCCTTTCACAAAGGAACTTTGGAAGGAAGTAGAGAGAATGATAGGGTATCAAAATGTCTTGTAGGAGATAACATTGAAAAGGCCTTTAGGATTTGGTTTGACAACAAGGACACAAAAAAGATCAGATCCCTTCCTCTAAACATTGTTTGGGGAGTCTAGTTGGTTATGAATCTAAAGTCGTTTGAAAATAAGGAGACATTACCCTTAAAATGTGTGATTCAAGCACTAAACATTCTAAATGCTACCCAATAATACATGGTAAACAAATTACACACATCTCCAAGGAAGAGGAAATAAATAAGAACATTCCCTAGGCTTACTTTGATGGAGACTCACAGGAAACCCAACCCAGGGGTGGAGTAGGAGGAATTTTGTTTATATCTTTAACCCATAACATTTCATTCAAATTTGGAATTGGAAAGGAAACAAATAATTTTTGTTTTAACAAAAACTGGGTAATATTTATATTTAAAAAACTGCGAAGAAGCGCAGGAAGAGTACATAGTCTGTATTACAAGTACTGTAGAATTCAAAAATTCCTCCCCCGAATTCTCCAAGAGAAGTATGAGAAGTAGGGGTAGTGCTTACTAAATTGCTAAATCCCGAATGTACTGCTATGGTGTAGACCATGCAAAAAGAACCTAGTAGTAGCTTAAAAAAACATTGCATACGCTTAAATTTTGCTTCGATCCGGTGCAGTAGAGTCCTCTTCTATTGAAGTTCATAGGTTGAAGTCTAGTCTCAGGCGTGCTCCTAGCGATGAGGCCTCGTTTGAGATGAAGGTGTTCAGGGAGGCTGTGGGTGACGACGGTCCAGCTGCAAATTGAAGCGCCTTTATTTGTTGTCGCAAGACTTCACATTCATCCCTGTTTCTTTGTTGCTAGCCCCTGTAATGTATGGTGATCTCAGTGATGGAAAAAAATTGTGTTGAGAGAGCCCTGAGCTGTAGTTGGAGAGTCTGCACCACATTTACCAGTTCGTCATGCTCTTCTGTAGAGACTGTTCTTTGATTTTTCCTATTCATCTTGTCAATATTCCTTGCGCTGTCTGTTTGAATTATGCAGGGGTCAGTGTTTGAGGAAGTAATGTATGATACTCTGTTCACCTTAGCTATGAGGATACCAGTAAGTGGCTCTGATCCTACTCTGGTCTGCTTAGGGATGAGAATGACAACGAGTTGCACCGCTCCTGCTATGATATGTGCCATCACCTTTGTTTGATGTAGTGAACTTAACCAATTTCCCATAATTCGCCACGAGTTGCAGTCATGCTTGCGGTTGATGATAGTACCCTTTACATCACTTGAATTCAATGCCCAGTACACTCTGGACGTCATGTTGTGCAGTCTTGACTCACTCCAATCTTCTCTTCCATGCACAGGGGCTACCAAAGGAGTATTGAAAAGATTTCCCAAGTCCGGGGGGAAGGAGATAAGATGACACAAGACATGCGCTGGGATGAGGGGGACGTTGCCTAGGTGTCAAGATGTGAGGTGGGGAAGTTGTTGGGGGATGAAAGGATACTCGCTGAGGTAAGGTGGAGGGTGACTAGGAGTCGATGACTGAGGGTACGCGGTCTAGATCGAGGCCCAAAATGCCACGTCTCGCTGGGTGGGCAGAGGGGCTAGCTTTCGGGGATTAAACATCATGGTATGGGCTTGTAAAGAGTGCATCCATTAACCACTAATGAGCATTTCTCCAGGTCAATTGCCAGGTTTTCTTAGGCATCTGCCAATTGGTTATTTCGACAAAGAACATGAAAGAGAGTGCAATTGTGGAAGAGGTTAAGTGTTGTCGATATTCTTTGTAGTATGGAATTTAAGTGGATATTTGGGGGGTGGGACCCTTTCTGGACATGGCCTATGATTATATTGGAGTCTCCAATCACCGAAATGGAGTGTATGTTCAGGCTTTGGGTGAGATGGAGGCCTTGGTATAGAGCGTAGGCTTCGGCTTGGTTATTTGTTGCGATACCCAGATTCCAATGAAAAGAGATCACTTGAATTCCTCTTGGGCATATTATGACCCCTCCCGCTCTTGCCACCCCGAGATTTCCGTTTGAGGCTCCGTCAAAGTAGAGAATGTGATTTTGCTACTCTTTGCACCAGTGGAGGTACTTAGTTTCATCATGAAGCTTCCAGTAGGATTTGGAGGGAGAGGGAGGTTGATTGTTGGAAGGGGGGGGGGAATTGAGCAGATCCAGTTTGATTCTATAGTGAGGGTGGGGGTGAAAGATAAAACTTTGGGCTTGGAAATAAAGAATTCAGCTAGAAGGCCTACGGCCTTTTTGGCTACAAGATCAGGGGGGGTGTGAAGATTGGAGAAGATGATTCTATTTCTGGCAAGCCATTTTTCCAACAAATATACTTTGGTAAGGCTTTGTATACGGCTTTGAAGAGCTGATTGTTCTTGAAGGTGCCCCGATAAAGGGAAGTCCAATCTAAAAGGAGTTCTTTGGTTTGGGTCGGCCATTTGACTCTTGGGTGAAGTCTTTGGAGAGCTGTTTTCCACACCGCAATAGCAAAAGGGCAGAGCAGAAATATGTGTTGAGATGTTTCCAATTCTTTTCCACAGAGCTTGCATATGAAGGGCCCATGAATATTTATTTTAAGAAGATTTTCTCCTGTTAACAGTTTTCCATGAGCCATAATCCAACAAAAGGAATTAACCTTTGGTGGACTGTCTGTGGTCCATAGCGAGTTCCATATTTTGTCCTTTGGGGGAAGGTTTGCTTGGGAGAGAAGTTGTGACTACCCTTGCTTGACAGAGTATATGCCATTCCCCCATCCTCTCTTATCCTTTAGTGTGGTGCATATGGGAGCGCAACCTCTTAGGATATTATGCAACTGTTGTTATGCGTCTTGGAGGTTGCTTGGAGGATTATGCAGATTCCATCCTACCCAGTCTCCCTTATCTGCACTCCAGGAGGAGATATCAGAGATATACTTTTTTCCTTGCAAGTCGAGCCAATTGATGAGAGGTTGCATATGTACATGCTGCTAGAGAGGTTGTTTACCCATGATGTTGTCTGCCCCTATAAGGATCTTTCGGCCATTTCCATGGATCCAGGTGAGTTGACTTTGTATGAGAGGAATGGAGGTAGAAAGAAGCTTCCCTATTGGCGATCCACTATCCAAAGAGTGACGCTGGTCCATGCACCTGAGCCTGCTCTCGACTAGATACTTTTTTTGAAGAATTCGCTTCCACTAGTCATTTTTCCTGGAAACAAGGTTCCAAAGAATTTTTTCTCCCATTGCCAAGTTGGAGAGGCCAAGATCTCTGATGCCTAGACCCCCGTTTTCCTTGGGATGCTTTACAATATCCAATTTTATTAGATGGTACTTTTTTTGTCTGTTTTCCCTCCTTCCCAAAGAAAGTGTCGCAGGAGACTGGAGATTGGGGATTTAACATTTTGAGGAGAAAGAAGAGAGGAGAATTGGAAGATGGGGAGAGCTGAGAGAACTGATTTTATTAGTACAGTGCGGCCTGCCAAATTGAGCCAAAAGGCTCCCCAATATTCCAACTTGTTTTTGAGCTTGTCTAGAATTTGGTTTCAAGCTAAATTTGGGAGTGATTTGAGACATATTGGGATGCCAAGGTATCTGAAGGACTACCACTTTTCAATAAGAGGGAAACAAAAGATGCTTGCTATGAGGCGAGTGGTTCTGATGGGGGTGTTCCAAGCATAAACATTGGATTTGGCGTTATTTATAAGAGCTCCCGAGGCTTGGGTGAAATTTTCCAGAGAAGTTTTGAATCTCTTAGCCATGATAATGGAGGCGCCTCCAATGAGGAGAGTGTCATCCGCAAATTGAGAGTGATTTATCCACTTCGTTCCTCGAGTTATTTTGATGTCGGGAATGGCTTTGGAGGTTCGATCCTTTTCCAATTGCCTTCCCAGGGTTTCAACCATGATTATATAAAGGGGGGGGGGGAGAGAAGGCATCCTTGCCTTATCCCCCTAGAGCTTTTGAAGAAGCTTGTTGAGCATCCATTGACCAAAGGTGCTATCCAAGGCATGGAGATACAAGCTGTGACCCATGCTATGAGTTCTGAGCTAAAGCCAAATTTCTTCAAAACTGCAAACAAAAAGGAGTGCCTTACCCTGTCAAAAGAGTTAGCCATATCTATTTTGATTATCATTCCTTGATCCCCTCGACCCCTGTTGGAGTGGATGGCTTCTTGGACCAATATGATGTTGTCGATCATTTTCCTTTTTTCAACAAAGCCACTTTGATTAGGGGAGATGAGATGATGCAAGAGAGGCTTGATTCTATTTTCTATTACTTTAGTAATGAGCTTATAGGAGACATTGCATAAGGAAATGGGTCTAAATCTAGAAAATGTGGAAGGATTGGCGTCTTTTGGAATGAGGGCCAAAAAGGTGGAGTTTGTGCTGCCCCCTAGTTTTGTAGATTTTTGGACATACTGGATCATCCTCAGAAGGTCTCTTTTAATTATATGCCAACAATTTTGATAGAAATGAGCGCTGAAGCCATCTGTTCCAAGAGATTTATCTGGGTAGAGTTGGAACAGGGCCTCATGAATTTCTTTTTCTGTAACTTCTTTGTTTAGCTTGGCGTTATCTTCCTGGTTGATAACGCTTGGTATGTTTAGCAGTAGTTATGTTGAGATCTGAATTCCCGTCCTCTGTAAGAAGGCATTCAAACTGAAGTTTGGCTTCTACTTGAATTTGATGGAAGTCATCAGTTTTTGTTCCATCCTCTTTTGTAATCAATTTCACCTTATTTTTCTAGAGTCAAGCTTTGGTTTGTCTCTGAAATAATTTTGTGTTTCTATCTCTTGAGTTTAGCCAGAGGCTCTGGGATTTGAGTCTCCAAGTTTCCTCTTCCTCATGTAGGATTTTTTGATAATCAATGAATTCTTATTTCTCTTTGAGAATGAGGAAGTGCATGGTAGGTCCCTCTTCCATTGCTAATCTGTTGTCATCCATTTCTTTAATTTTCCTATTTTTTGTTTCCTGTTCCTTTTCCTTGGTGTTTTTCACCCAGTTTTTGAGGGTCGTTTTGACTCTTTTTAACTTCTATTCCAAAATGTAGTTTGGGGAGCCTTGAATCTAATAGTTCCAGGCATCCGAGACAGTGGCAAAGAAGTTTGAATCTGAGATCCACAAGGGGGTTAAATTTGAAGGGCATGGGGCCAAGATTATTAGGGGGGAAAGGTTAAGGGTGATAGGCATGTGATCTGAACCAGTCCAAGGGAGAATGCAAGAAGAGGGTAAAAAGGCTTCATCAAGGAAATAGTTGCTTAAGATAAACCTATCCAGGCGAGCAGTGATGTGCCCCGGTCCTATTCTTCTTTTTGACCAAGTGTAATGAACGTTAGAGGGTTTATGCCAAGTAAGTGGAAGGAGGATATAAGATCCTCGAGATGCTCTCGAGTGGGGTCCCATACTCGAGAGCCCCCTTTTTTTTCTTTTGGGTGGAGTGTAGTGTTGAGATCTCCAACTATTATGAGATCTTTGAGTTCAAGACTGTCTTGGAGGTTTTGAAGGGAGTACCAACAGTCTATTTTCTCTTGATAAATTGAGGGCATATATACATTAATAACAATCATAATCTTACCTGTTGGTAGATGGAGAAGCGAAGTTTTGATCCAGTGCATCGCTGATTGCCAAGAAAGGAGAGAAAAGATATTGGATTCCACAAGGCAAATATTCCTCTAGAGGCTCCTCTTGCGCTGACTGCCATGCCTTTGCATGATCGCAAGATGTAGATACTATCTTGAAGGATATTTGTATCCTTCTTTTTTTTCTCCTGGAGTAGAAGGACTTGAGGGCTTTCTTCTTTTATTAGATCATGGATTGATGAGAGCTTGTGTCGGTTCCCTAGTTCTCTGCAATTCCAGGATATTGCTTTTATCATTTAGAAGGCTTGGGGTTTCCCCCTTTATGGGGGTTGGATCCACTCTGATTCTTGGTCTGCCTTGCTTCCTTTCTAGTAAGCTGATCCAAAGTTGTTTTCTTGCCTAGTTCGATTTCCTTCTTGGCCGAAGCTTCCCTTTTGTGTAGGTTTGACTTCCTTCCAACTTTTCTGATGGGGGAAGCGTGGGCATCCGAATCCAACTCTTCTTTTGAGATTTGTTCAGGATCTTCATCTTCTGGTAGAGAAGCCAGGTGAGAGGGAGAAGGGGGAGCAGAGGGAGGAATAGGAGATTTAGGAGGAAGCGTTTGAGGGAACGAAGGCAAGGGGGTGATCTACGGTTGCTGGGGGGGTGATTCCTCTCGAGTAGGCTCTTGGGTTGAGTTCAGGATGATAGATCCAAGATTTGGGGAGATGTTAGGTGGGGGAGGCGTGGGAATGGATTTAGGGTTCGGGCCATGTTTCTACTGCTTCCTTCTTTTGGGTTGTGTTGACGGGCGAAATCGACCGTTCGTCAATTGAGAGAGTGGAACCGGTCCGGGGTTGTCTAATAACCCAAGTCGTTTGGAATGAACCACCCTGACAGTTTTAGCGGCTCCGTTAGCCGATCTAAGGTCTTAGGAAAACCAAAGAGAAACTAATCTAAACTAACTAATCTAACTAAAACAAATAAAACAAACTAAACAAACTAAAACTAAAACTAAACTAAACTACTCTAATTAACTATATATATACAATCTACTAATAACTACTATACTAACTCTACTAATTAGCTATTTAACTACTTATTGCACTATAACTTATTCACAAATATACAATATCTACAACTGGCAGATTTAAATAAAACCTGTAAAACTCATTTGCTTTCTGCCCTAAGACAGAGAAAAGTATTTCTTTTTTTATTTTGTAATTTTATGAACAAGAAGTGAAAATTACCGAAATTAAACAATCTAATATACTAAACACATTTTTCTAAACTAAACTATTAATAATATACTAAACAAACAAATGACAAACTGATCTGGAAACGCTCCAAATTTGTCCTGTGTATGATGACTTCGAAGCTGGTCGGAGGAAGGTGTTGGCATCCAATTCAATTTTTTCAATTGCCCTAAAAGTTGCCTACACCTATGTCTCTTGAACTCCAAATTTTTGTCGCATTTTTCAAACAGACGATATTTTCATTTCAAGTGACATTTGCAATTTGATTTCTATTTAGTTTTCACGACTGAAAGCGTGAAAACTCCTCCATCGTTATTCGGACTGTCATGATCTGCTTATTTGATATCCTGATTGGTACTTACCTTTTGTCTGCTATTAAATGGCTAGAATGACTTTCAAACTATGACCATTTACTTTGATTGCGCAACTTGATTTCTTTGGTAAGGCATCGAACATATTAAGTTATGGGTTATATTCGATTTCATAAGGGTCATGGTTGATCTTGTTTTATATAATGTGATCCTTACTA
>ML855134.1:0-28474 GCA_009831015.1 Picea engelmannii | reverse complement strand
TCCGTGGTTTTCTCCCGATTTGGGTTTCCACGTAAAACACTGGTGTACTGTGTATGTGTATGATTGTTCATTTGTTCATTGCTTATTTATTACTGCTCATTATTGGACAATAATTCTACATTGATATAACATTTGAAGAAAAATGATTAAAATTATGTTATTACTGATTCACCCCCCCTCTCAGTAATCCAACAAGATGCAATGAATATATTTATCCCTTGCACCTTCAAAAGTGAGCTCTTGTTTTTCCATGAAGGTGAGAATTAGTATACTTTAGGGATATCACATTAATATGTCCTTAATATGTCCAAAATCAAGAGGGATATCACATTACATTAGGTGATTGACCATTATTCCGTAGTGTGAAATCTAACCATAGTGCATATTGCTTGCATGGATAAGTGAGTCGAATTAAGGTGCACCCACCTAGAGATTCATACCCTTCACTAAGTTGGGAATCCATTGCATGCATGAGTTCCCCTACTAATATTGGTAATTGCACCTCTAATTGTGCATCCAAAACGAAAGATATAAAAAATCTATTTAGAACTTTGAATATAGAAAAAAAAGTTCAAAAATTGGAACTAGGATGAGGATGGACTACTCATTAACAACACGTGCACATGCAACTAAAGGTACAAACAAACAGGTACATGTCATATATTTCTTCGTCGAGTGAGGAAATCTTAGGACAAATAGAGGGAAATGTGACTGCATCTAGTAGATATGATATGCAAACAAGGACTGGAGGTGAAAAAATCAGAAGAAAATTATGTAGACGCAAAGAATTTTTTCTTGTCGAAGGAGGATCATGCTCTTATGATGATGAGAGCATAGGAGACATAGAGGTGCCACTTAGGTATAATCATCTGTTGAAACAATGGATACCTAAGGAACTGCCTCCTATAGATTTTGACTTCATTGTCAACAATAGGACATATCGCATTGCACCATCCTCCCTGCATGGCATGGGTCTATTTTCCATGGATGGAATAACTGTAAAACACAATACAGTAACTGACTGGATGGACTATGTTGGACCGTTTTACAATTATAACGATTGGATGCGGTTGGTCCACTACATGTGAAGTATGTGGATATATGCACTCGCCACAAATTATATACAACTAATAAACAAGGATAAAAATAAGGAAGCAACTATCTATATTGATGGAAGGCCTAAAGCTTCCAGAAATATCGCAGGGTTTATAAACAACACACGACCTGGGACAACAAACAAGCAACTAAATTGCATATATGAGGGACATGAAGAGAATTGGGTAGTCTTGTGCACAATAAAAAGATAGCTCTCGGGGAAGAGTTATTAGCGGATTACCATTTGAATCGAATAGAAACATTGACTAATAGTGTGCAGGTACTTATGCAACACCTCTTTAAGCAACCTCTACTTATTGCATTATAATTTTTTTTATCTTTAACATTGTTTTAAATATTTCACGGTCTCAATTTTATAATAATGTGGGAGGTTGATATTTGAGGTTGATTTTATTTGGGTGGCAATCAGTTTTTTTGTTATCGCTAACAATTTTTTAAATATTTGGGGGTTCTAATTATATTATAATATGGCAGGATGATTGTGGAAAAGGGCCAGCCGCAGAACATGTAAATGATTATCAAATTCAACTTTCATTTTACATGAATTTTATTATTTTCTTATATAATTTTACTGAAATAACATTGTTTTTGTTGAAATTATATGTAGTCGACAGACCATGTTGATCATGATTCCGCTGATGAGGAGGGGTTGTATTCATCCCCTGATCCGATGGTATTAATAAAGAAAAAATATAATTAAAGCAAACAAGGAACTTGCTAGCTTATTAGATCGTCCAGATCAAACTCCCGATGTCCTAGAAAAGATCGATCTCTTATGTCACAACTTAACACATATAAGGTAATAACCATAATTTAAAGTGTTTTTTTCTAATGTACTCATATGTTCAATTATGAAACTTTGTTCTTTAACTTTTACATTATCTCATGAAAAAACATTTTCTTTTTTATAAAGAGATTTTTGGAGCCTTTTCAGCCCGGTGTTGGTAGTAGTGGCACTACAGAGATGCCACAGAGTCCTAATGTGGGTGGTCATATAGTTGTTAGAGTACTATTTACTTCTTCATCTTCCACACCTAATTTAGATAGGAGCCATGACACACACCGCTATACATCCACACATTGGTCAGACTCTAGAGATGGTGACAGAGATGAGGTTGATGATGTGGTTGACATGGTTGCATTTCTTGGAGCTAGACGTGTGACAAGCACGAGGACCCTTCTGTGCACATTTTTGGTCGACGATAACGGACTTCCATTAAAACAAATAAGACTCCCAGGTAGTTTTTCATATTTTAATTATTTCATGTTGTCCATCTCATACACAAATCATCTAGATTATTATTTTTAAATTAATGATAATATATTTTTGTGTGTAGGAAATGACCATTTTTATAGGAACCTAGAGAGAAAGGCCTTGTTGATTTTTGGGGAAACCTTACGCATGAGGTGTAATTTCCATAATTCCAACCTCAAAAAAGAACTTATGGATTATCCCGAAGGCCTCTTTGGAGTAGACACGTTCAATTAAAAAAGCGGTCACCTCTGCAATGGGAGGATATTTAAAATATACATGGGATTTTTATAGACGAAGATTGGCAAGAAATCCTAGGTATGAGCATCCTCCCTCAATTCCAGAGTGGGAGTGGAAGGCAATCATTGATGGTGCAAAAGAAAAGATATTGAAAAAATTAGGAGAAAAAATAATTGTTACCCCAAGGTAAATTACAATATTTTGATTTCAATACCAGCTTTAATTTTCTTTAGATCTAAATAAAAGTGTGGTTATATATAGCATACTTGAAAATTTTGATGATAGGTTGCCTGACACTTCGAAGGAAACCAAAGAAAGGATTTTCAAACATGGCCAACACAAGCTAGTCCATGGCGGCTACTCGAGGTTACAGTCACAAATCATAAGTACCCAAACATATTAAGAATATTATTTGTATCGCCTTACAACTTTCAAGTAATTACAGCCAAAAACATTAAAAACACATACTCTTATGCAATGCAGGGTGACGACTTCGGAACTGAAACCATAGAGGAAGACCTCCAACTGGATTACAAGTATGGATATAAAGTCATGGTTGATCATAGGAAAAACATGGGGCAGGCCCCAAGATCTAGTTTGCGGGATAAGGTAAATAAAAATCAATCCACATTAACCTTTTATTACTTATAAAATACGTAAATGTTTGATATTGTCCATAATTTAATGTCTTACATTGTTTTAATCAGGGGAGAAATACTATCAACAAAACCATTAGTGCTGGACAAGAGAGTGTTGATAGTGCAACGCGGCTAGAAGATCATGGTGCTCCCTGGCATCCCCATCCCAGTGGGGTGCAGCCCCGTCCCAGTGGGGTGCAACCCCAAGATGTTCCTGTGACTAAGGCCCATGACGGTAAAATGGTTGTTTATTAATCATATACTTAATAATTCCGTACTTATAATTTTTTTTGTTTCAATGGAAGAGAATTTCATAGCTGAGACTCCTCAACCTGAAGATCAGGTGAGTAGGGCAGCCATTCCAACGGTGTCGACTAGTGGACCAGGTAAATAATTACATTGCGGAGTTTTTTTTAATATTAATGAACTACTTCAATGATATTTAAAAATTGGCCATATAAATTTAATATTTTTTGTTTTTGTAGGTGATGGCCCCTAACAGCAGCCTCCACGTCGTGGGTACGAGACTAGACGTGCTTGGCATGAAAGGACTAAAACAACATCAATTGTTGAAGAGCACCCAGTAAACGAAGACATGGGGATGGATGAATTACTTAAGAACTGGAAAACACAAAAGAAGACTAAAAGAAATCGATGATGTGTAATAATTTTATAAGACAATTAAATGTACATTATATAGATGAACATGTAATGATGCATATAATGCATTGACACTATGGGTACTTTTTCATCTAATAATATATACAAGGTTATTTCTATGGCTTGTATATATCTGTGAATGTAATTTTATTATACACTTAATGATAATTCCAACTTCTCTTAGTCTTGGTATATATTGATTCAATACTCATTGGTTCTATTGGTTCTATTGTCCTTGACATACAATTTCTTCATCAATTTGTGGCTCCATGGATATCAATCTAGCGATTTGAAGGCATTGGTAAACGTGAAATTTAAGAGATTGAATTGTTCAAAGTTTGGATTTAATATTTACATGATTGTTTGTTTGTGGGTTTCAAGAGTTCCAAACTTGTATGACACCAGCTGACATACAATGGGGCCCTTCATGCCATCAACCCCATCTCCTAAATTGTCAATAGTAATGATCCTTTCTTCTACCACTAGAATTATTCATGTATTGAGCCTTACAACATCTAAACCGATAACCAATATTTTTCATGGATCCATTTTAGATCATTTATCACTAGGGAAGGTGTTGGTGAAGGAAAGGCTAGTGATAGAAGTTGCTTAGTGTAGATGTTTTTGACATAGAATTCACCTATAACTTGTTTAGAGGTGAATATTTTTAATTAGAATAATAAGACGAAGGGGAACCTGGGTAGTGTTTACCTAATGTGAGTTGGTAAATAGTGATGATGTAGGCCTCATGGGGGAATGCATCACCAAAAAATGATAGAGATGATGGCATGAATAGCATGTATGTAGTCATGGTTGAGAAGGATGTTGTAGTCTAAGGTTGTTGTCAATTAGATGTTAAGGAAAATTCCTTCATATTCAGATGGTCACCCATCAAATGATTATTTGTAGCTCATGAATTCCCTAATAGTGGGGTAGTATAACACTATTGTATTTATTACACTATTATCTCTACATGTGGTCATGGCTCGTGTATTCGTTATTACTAATTGTAATCATGGCTAGAGTCATATTCTTTATACATTTATTGTATTAAAAGGTGTGATTAAGGTTTACCTAGTCAAACTTGATATGTGGGCTCAATAATTCTCTGGGGGTGCCAGTTCTTGTTTTGTGGGAACCAGATCTGCAGAATGGTAATATCTTTGTCTTTTAAGATATAACGTGAGAATCCAAGCAAGACCTAGTGCCTTGTGCTTGGGCTATGGAGTCTAGGCAACAAATAGAACTTGAAAATCGATAAAGAAGATGTGACAAAACCACCAAACAACAAGTGTTATCAGTCAAGGAAATATCTTATATATATGTAACAACCATATGAAATGCTCAACAAAGACACAACAACACATCCATAAAATTATTGCACCCACACAAGACATCAAATATGAGATTAGAGTAAGAGAGATAACCTTATATTGAATGATCAACCCTTAAACTATCTCCTTTAGAAGGGGCACAAGCTATCTCTATTATTATTATTATTTTAAATAAATATATGTTTGTTGGGTCATATCAGGAGTGCAAATTCTCTTTGATATCTCATCAAAATTTGAAATTTTTACAGTAACTTCCTTGCATTATGAAGAGCATGAATAATAATGTTGTTAAGTGACAAAGTCTGAAGAACATTCATGCTTAACCACCTTATCAAGAACCCAACTAGCCTCCTCAATGTTTATTAATTCTTGCAAAGACCATCCATTAATATAGTAAATGTTACAACACTAGGATTGTAGCCCTTGGAAACCATCTCGTCCAAAACATTGTAAGCTTCCTCCCACCTACCTTCTTCACTACTTCAGTTTTTCTTCTTCCAATTGTATGTGAAACAAATGATTTACAACACCCATCTCTTTTAAGATTCTACCCAATATTAGATTGTCTATATAAACCCAAATGTCAACAATAATCATTTATCCAAGGAGTTAAAAATTCATTTTGACAGAAAAACATTGCTATTCTATAACATTGGCATAATTTAATAGATAAACAAAATCTCCTCTTCTTGAATATGCACCCTCTCTACAAAGATTAATCCATGTTAGTATCACATGATTTTCATAAGTTTAAAGAGAGAGAGAGCTCCATTTTTTATTTTATTTTTATAACTTGGGACTTGAAAAGAAGTCTAGTTTAGTAAATCAAGGTGAAGGCCTTCAGAAATTGTCGATGTTCTTGGTGATTATTTACATATAATATCTATTGTTCATGAGGCATCTAATGTCTCACTTGGATTGACTTTTAGAGAGTTATTATATTTTACCGCATCACCTTAGCATGATCTTTATTAAGAATGTCAAATCTTCATAGTCATCTCGTTCAACACCCATATGGTGTCTTAGAAAGTGGAACTCTTAGTGGAAACCGCAAGACAAATAAGTGGAACAACGATTCCACAAGTGACAACAAGCTTTGCCTACCATTTGTTCAAACCATCATAGCACATCTTTGCAAAATCCAATAATGGATATATATAGAAATGAAAAATAATCAAGCACTAATGTTTGTTTGAAGGCCAGTGTATTTTGTTCTAATGCAAAAATGTTTAGTGTAGTCCTCAAAGGCCCACATAATATATGGCATGCATCCATATCAAGTAGAATTTTCTAACTAGATTATAACCATTGGTTGCACAAGGGGAAAATAATGGTTATTAGTTTTCCATTGAATGCTACAAGGGGCCAATCTTCCTAGGTAATTGTTAATGTTATTATTGCACTTCCTTCATAAGCATCAATTTGCAAATTGTCCTAGGAATTATTTTCTCTATACTATAATGGAACCTGTATCTAAAAAAGTATTAGTCATTCCCCATTCCTCCTACTATGCAAAACCAACCTAGAATTTATGGTAGCCTTCCAAAGTTTAAACTGTTAAAGGGGAAAATTAAAATATAGCAGAAATGTCAAGTAGTTTATAGCCTTAAGTGCCCACCCTAATAACAGAAATAATACAAGGTTTGAATAAATTGGAGTATTTTCCCAATTGCCCATGTATATGCATTAAGAGACCAATTAGATGCAAGTCATTTTATTTTTCTTTGACTTAGGGGGTTTCACATTTATGTCAACCCTTTTTTTGGTATGTATCTAAACAGAAGCAATTTTCTAGCAAAACCGAGTATTATAGCTAAACTGTAAACTTTTTAAAAAGAAAATAAAGAAAGGCAACATGGGTACATGTGTACGGGCATACGATGTGCTATCATAATAGAGAACCCCCACCAAAAAAATAGGTACACTAGTACAGGAGTATCGCTAATACTACAAAGTACAAACACAAACACATTTTTTTTCTTGTCTTTTAAGGGATGTGGCCAACACTCTCCCTCCTCAAAACAATAACATTGCCCAATCTATGGGGTATATCTTGGTAGTCCTAGATATCCTTGGGGGAATCCATCCCCATTTGAGCATACCTGAGACAAGTAAATCCTTGTTTTGCAGTATCCACCCCTTGGGTATGTATACCAATATAACTGTGAAATCAGAAATGCTATAAACTTTTTAGAAAAGGTGAAGTAAACCTAGATTCTAACTAAGGTTTTAAATAATGGTATGTATCAGCAATGTATAGGGTATAATCAATAATCAATAATCGTGAAAAACTTCCACTTCAATTATTATTAGCTAGAAAAATTTTAGAAACAAGATAAATTTTACAAACAAACAAATTTAGGTTTTTTTACAATACTCAATAGTCTTCAAAAACTTCCACTTCAAATTTAAACTCTTTCTTTTTTTTTCTTTGCATTATGAAATAAACAAAATAATAAACAATTGTTTGATACAATTACTCTCTAATATTATCTTCAGTATTGCTTGAAGGAGTTTTAGTAATGAATGTTATTATTATGTAGTTTTTTATCAAAACTAAAGACTTTGATCAATCTAAAACTTACAATTGGCTTGAGATGCATGATGTGGTGAACACAAATTGTGTTACTCGAACTAATTAAAGACTTATTGTAAGGCTTATAACGTCAAATTGAATTATGCACTAGTCATGAGTCAATGGGTTTATTGTATCCAACTACCCTATTTCTTTCAACAAAAAAATGGAGATTTGGTTACGAGAAACAATCACAAACACAGTTTATTATCATAACTGTAGATTTTAGAAATTGTGTGTAATCACTCTATTGAATACATTGCAAGAATTTTGTGTATGCAGCATATTATCACAACTGTAGATTTTAGAAATTGTGTGTAATCAGTTTATTGGATATATATGCAAGAATTTTGTGTATAATGTCTACGAGTTTTGTAAAAAAAAAATTAATGTGTAAAAGTTCTTTGTGTGATATATGCAAGTGAAAAATGACAATTGTAGTCTAGTGGTTTCATTATTTTTATATTAATTATGTTGTAAGTAATTTCACTATGAACCAATTATAAAGTGTCATTAGTCCTATTTGTCATTTTTGAATCTCCATGGCAATAAAATCACTTGTCAAGAACATGGAAGTTTTTTCATTAGTGGTAGTTGTAATGGTGGTGACGGCTTATAAATTGGGAGACATGATGAACTCATCTGAGTGATAGTGGGTCTCTACCATATAAAAACTTTTCCTTTATATTTATTTTTATTCAATAGTTTCCTTAATTTATATTATGTTGTACTAATAATATACAAATTTCAAAACAACTTATTAATAATGATACACCAACATTACCACATTCAAACTCTTGTGTTTACATAAGAATATTTCAAAGTGATAGAAATACTAATAATAAGGGCATCATTTTTTATTTTATTTTTTTAAATAGTTATATCTCGTCGCAAAAGCAACGAATGTAAATATTCTTGCAACGAATTAGCTATACTATCGATGAACTTTTTTCGTTGATAGTATAGCTAATCCGTCACAAGAATCTTTACATTCGTCATTCTTGTGACGATATCCTTTTCGTCGATAGTATAGCTAATTCGTCGCAAGAATATTTGCAGTCATCTCTCTTGTGACAATATCCCTACCTTGTCTCTCTTGCGATGACATCCCTACCTTGTCACTCTTGCGACGATATCCCTTCATTGTCTCTCTTGCGATGACATCCCTACCTTGTCTCTCTTGCGACGATTTCCCTTCCTTGTCGCTCTTGCGACAATTTCCCTTCCTTGTCGCTCTTGCGACGATTTTCCTTCCTTGTCGCTCTTGCGACGATTTCCCTTCCTTGTCGCTTTTGCGACAATATCCCCTCTTTGTCGCTCTTACGATGATATCCCTTCTTTGTCACTCGTGCAATACCAACTGTTGGTTGTCTTTATTGAGATGACCAACATTGGTTGTCAAGCTAACAACTTCCTTGGGTCGTCGCTCTTGCGACATTTTTTCAGGTTCGTCAGACTTTCCAAGACATGTGAAGTGACGTTTGGGAGACCCAAGATTCGTCACAATATCCACGACATAAGGTCGCAAGAGCGTCAAAAGAGTTGTCGTAAAATGACCCAAATTTACTAGTGTATATTTATATGACATAAATGTACTACAAAAAATAAGGAAATGACTATTAAAGCATGAAAAATTGTTCACTAAAAATAACAACCAACAACTCATTCAATCACACAAAATAACTTGGCAAATCAAAATTCTTACTAGATGTATGTGATGTCAAAGTAAGAATGAATGCACATAAATCTTCAACAACAAAAGCATCCCTTGACTCCAAAAAGAGTTTCAAAATTAACCTTGAAAGAATTTGGAGCTACAATCCTTTCCAAATCCCCTTAGAGCCAAAGACCATTTCATAGAGGCCAATATTCGAATTTATAAGCAAAAGTTACATTTAAAAATAAAATAAAGCAAAAAATAGAAAAGGTTTGTAAAAATATTGTATGTCGCTATAATTTCGAGGAACTAGGCATCTCAACATATGTCGACTCAACATCATACTTTCCCAATTAATAGAACAATTCCTTATATAGGCTCAAATAGGGAAATGTAGGTTGTTCTTTAGGAAAACTCAAACTAGCGTTCTCTTGTCTAAATTTGTTGACATATTTTTCTAATTTTGGCATAGTAGACTCCAATTGAGTGGATGTTTTGACTTCCCTAGTTAGGAACTTCTGAAGATGACAATTCTCAAGAGAGGTTGTACTTCTAACATAATCTTTTCATTTAGCATACTTCTTGAACTCTTATAACACTTATTCGATCAATCAAAAACCTTATAGAGGACCAAAAATCGATAAACTACTCTTAGACGTGGCATCTTCCATGAGATCCCATACTTTGATTCATAATGACCATCACTCTTGAACCTAGCTTTGGGATTCCTTAGTTAACTTACCCCAACATTGCATCGATCATTCAATCCTACATAACTCTTCCTTAATCAACATATTAATTCCATGGTCTTTGTGACCAGTAGACTTTTGAATCTTCTTAATAAACTCCAATTGATATTGGACCCTGTACTATATTAATAGTTGTAGGGTTTCTTTTTGTAGGTCCCATACTTTAGCTATAAAGTCTTCTCTTATTTTTTCATTGATTTTGTCCTCTTCGAGGACTTCCTTAATAAACTTATCTATTGCTATGTGGGATCCTTTATAATACTAAACTTGATTTTTTAAAGAAACGATATATTTCCTCATATCCTAAATTTAATTCACACTAACCTTAGATTTATCAATGGTTGCATGGGAAATAGTTATACCAGCCGATAACCATTAAGCCCCTAGACAAATCCCCATGCAAAGCCCTAGATATTGAATTGTTGTATTTCTATTGTTATATTAGTATTGTTAGTTAGACCTTTTAATTAATATAATTGTACCCTTGGTATCCTATATATACTAAGGAGACCTAGTTTTAGTATCATCCCATCCTGTACATTTGTTATTTTGGTCGTTTGGTGCATAACATTTGGTATCAAAATATGTGATCCTAGGGTTTTTCTCCTTCAAGCGAGTCATCTTAGAATTTTCACTTTTGAAGATGTTTCAAACTGTGAAATTTTTAGGATATTGAGGATACATAGCGAAGTACTTATGGGAAAAAAATTAGGTACTGATTCATTATACCTTTTGAGATATAGTAGGTGGAAGTTAGGATTTGTGACTAGTCCTGAAATCAGTTTCAAACGATTCATCCCAGAATTTTCGCTATTTCTTTAGGAAAGGCTTCAAACTGTGAAAGTTTCAAGATCCTAAAGATACATAGCAAAGTACTTGGGGTAAATTTTTTATGTTTTGTGTCATTTTACTTTCTAAGATATAGGCTGTGGAAATTAGGGTTTTTTTATTAGTCCTAAAACTAATCTCAAATAAGTGTTCTTGGTAGAACTGTCATATATTAACCTTGGAAGGTCCAATTTGAGTGCCATTGGTTCCTTTGGAAAGAAGAAATACCTTACTATATTAGTTAAAAAAATTAAAATCGGATCTAAAATATTGGACACATGGAATTCCATATAAGTTCGCTATCTGGAAAGGGATAAGAATTAATAAATTTTTGGAAACCATAACTTCCACTTGACACATCAAGTTTTGGTCAGACGTAAGGAATTACAAAAAATGCATATCATAGTATTATAGGAAAAAAAGTTAGACTCAAAAGGGATGAAATTTCAGAGACACATCGGGACAAAGGTCGGCCAATAAGATAATCTCAAAATTAGGGTTTTAAAGGTACACAACTTACAATTGGCTTAACTTTTGATTGGAATATACGTTTTTAGTGATTCAAAATTTGTGATAAAGAGAAAAAAGAGGAGTGTTTTTTTTTTTCCCACATGGAAAAGGGTTCTATGAAAATTACTTCTCCAACTAAAGCTCCAAAAGATCAACCATGAATAATGAAGAAAATAAAGAGATACAAAAATAGTTATCCAATTCGGAGAATCAACTTAATAAATTGAATGATAGGTTAGTGAGAAAGTGTGATTTAATAAATGTAAAAACATAAATGGAATGAAATATGGATAAAAATATGGAAGAATTGAAAAATTGCATCCCAGCGATCTTGTTATGTACCCTAGATGAGAGATTCCCTAAAGGTGATATAAGAATGCAAGAAAATCATGTAAATATGGAGGAAATAAAGTTTGAGCCTCGAAATAATGATTATTCATCACCTCCAAATCCATGTCATCGAGGATTCCACTTGGCACCAAGGAACTACTTAATTCTCAAGATCTATATAAGGAAGTTTGATGGTAAAGATATTATAACATGGATATTCCCTTAAAGTAATATTAGGATGCAAGGAAATCATGTAAATGTGGAGGATATAAAGATTGAATCTAAAAATCATGATTATTCATCACCTCCAATCCACATCCTTGGGGGTTCCTCTTGGAACCAAGGAACTATTTAATTCCCAAGATTGATATGAGGAAGTTTAATGGTAAAGATCCTATAACAAGGATAGTCCAGATGGAGCAATTCTTTGATCTACACCAAGTGCCAAACTTTTAAAAGGCAACTCTTGCATCCTTCTATTTAGAACCTGGTCAATTTGTTTGGTACCAGTGGCTTTGTGAAAGATAAAAATATTCTATTGTATCTTGGTCCATTTTTACAAATGAATTGATCGCACATAGTGGGGATATTAAGAGCAATACATTCTTTAGCCAATTGATAAATATTCGAAAAAGAGGTCCAATTACAGAGCACACTTAGCAATTCCAAAAACTAAGTCTCTGGATAAAGAACATTCCAGGGGATAATTTGTTAGATATTTTTATGGGCATTTTAAAGGAGAGAATTCAACTTGAGGTGTGTCTCTTCGAACCTAAATCCTTTATGCATTCTTTCAATGTCACCAGGAAAGTTGAAAATAAAAATATGGCTACTAGAAGAGTGGCCACTAATAACTATAAAGAGCACCATGTTCCCTCTCCTAACCTCACTCAACCTACAATGTTGACATCTCAACAAATCGATGAAAGAAGAGTTAATGGACTATGTTTCAATTGTGATAGCAAGTACAATGAGGGGCATAAAAGTGGTGAGAAGAAAGTATTCTACGTTGATTTTGAAGAAGAATAAGATCGAGAATTGGAACCATCGCAGGATATAGAACTAGAAGAGACTACTCCAACCATATATTTGTTTGCATCAATACTCCACAAACCCTCAAGATAGAAGGATATATCAAAAAGAAAAAGGTAACAATGTTGATTCATTCTAGTCGTACCAATGACTTCATTAATTAAAATTAGCAATACTTCTCAATTGCTTTGTATTTCCAACACGAGAGTTTCAAGTAATGATTGCAAATGGAGGTACCATAAATTGTTCGGGGAAGTTCCATAGTATTAAGCTCAATATGGGTGAGTATTTATTGTATAGTGCCATGATTGCAATCCAAATGGGTGGTGTTGATGTTGTATTAGGGGTCCAATGGTTACAATCATTGAGACTAGTGGCTCTTAATTTTCAAGAACGTTTCATGAGATTTTCCTCAAAAGGCAAAGAAATTGAACTTAGAGGTATCCAAGGGATGCCCTATATAGTGATAAGCTCTAACGACATGATAAAATTACTCAAAAAGGGACACCATGGTGTACTTGCACAATTGTGCTCACTAGATGTTCAAGCATCTAAACCTTATGTTCTAGTGGATCTCCAAAAAGTTATCGACAATAATTCCAAGGTATTTGAAGAGATTACTAAGGTCCTTCCACCTTCTCGAGATTATGACCATGCTATTCATTTGCAACCAAGAAGTGTACCACTTAACATTAGGCCTTACAGGTATTCATATGCACAAAAGAGTGATATTGAGCATATGATTCAAGAAATGTTAAAGCACGACATCATTCAACCTAGCCAAAGTGATTTCTATTCACCAATGGTGATGGTTTAAGAAAATAATGGTTCATGGTGTATGTGTCCAAATTATAGATATCTCAAAAAAATGACCATTAAAGATAAGTTTCATATTATTGTCATTGATGAATTATTAGATGAATTGCAAGGAGTAATTTTTTTACTAAGTTGACCATTTTCTCTGGATATCATCAAATAAAAATGAGGCAAGAATACATTCCCAAAACAACCTTTAGAACACATGAAGGTCATTATGAGATTTTGGTGATGACATTTGGCCTTACTAATGCACCTTTAACATTTCAAAGCTTGATGAATTCTATTTCCAAACCCTTACTCAAAAAATTTGTGTTAATATGTTTTGATGATATATTAATATAAAACAAATCATGGAAAGAACATCTACAACATGTTGACATAGTGTTAAAACTATTAGAAGAGGAACAACTATATGCAAATTCTTCCAAGTGTTCCGTTGGGATTCAATAAGTGGAATATCTGGGTCATATTGTACCTCATGAAGGTGTCAAAGTGGACCCTAAAAAAGTTAAATCTATGATGGAATGGCCAATTATGAAAACCTTGAAGAATCTTAGATGATTCTTAGGATTGACAAGATATTACCATAAGTTTGTCAAGAATTATGGTCAAATAGAAACACCTCTAACAACATTATTAAAAAAGGAGGCATTTTCTTGGACTCAAGAAGCAACCAAAGCTTTTGAAAAGATTAAGGACCCTATGTGTATGATGCTTGTCCTGGACACACCTGACTTCACAAAAACCCTTATTGTGGAATGTGATGCCTCGGGACATCAAATTGGTGTAGTTTTAATGCGAGAAGGAAGGCCCCTTGCCTTTGAAGGTATCCAGCTTAAAGGAAAGAACTTACTCAAACCCATTTATGAAAAGGAAATGTTGGCCATATTACATGTAGTTAAGAAATGGTGCTCTTACCTAATGGGAAGACTCTTAAAAGTAAAAACATATCATGATAGTTTGAAGTGCTTCTTGGAACAACGATTATCTTCAAAAGATCAACAAAAATGGGTTACAAGTATTCTAGGTGTTGGCCATATTACATATAGTTAAGAAATGGTGCCCTTAACTAATGGGAAGACTCTTCAAAGTAAAAACATATCATGATAGTTTGAATTACTTCTTGGAAAAACAATTTTCTTTAGAAGAGCACCAAAAATGGGTTACAAGTATTCTAGATTATGACTTTGGAATTATCTACAAAAAAGGAAAACAAAATATGGTGGCAGATGCACTTTCAAGGAAAGAAGAAGACACAAAGGATTTATTGTGTGCTATTTCCATTCCGTAGTCTGATTGGGTGGAAGAAGCAAGGATAGAATCAAAGCAAGATCAAAAGATATGCAAGAACATTAAACAACTACAAGAGGATCCAAGTGAATTAGATAAATTCATGTGGAAAATTGATTTAATTGTTGGTTGTGGAGCTTGATTATCTTCTTGATTCGGAGGTCTTGCTTCATCTATGTTTGGATCCCAATTCCTTAGGGGGGGGGTTGGTGGGGATCNCCCCCCCCCCCCCCCCAACATATGTCTCCAAGGTGTCCAAGGGGGGCAGCGACACTTTATGGAGCCCCCCCTAGCGAGGGTTCGGGGGAAATGCCCCCAAAGAGAATTTTTTCTGAAAATTGCCTTGTAAAATATTGTAATTTCATAGTCAATCCAAACCATTCATCATTAGGTTGAATATCTAATGGTAGAAGTTATGTTAGGGTTTTTTTTCCCTAGAAGGAAACCCTCTTTTATGTATGAGGGATTTGTATTGTGGCGATGTATGAGAGTGAATATTGTATTCTGAGAGAAAATACTTTGAGATAATAAGAGGAATTTCAGCTGGTGTGTTGTAGGTTGTATCCCTTCATTTGTTGGATAAAAATAATAAAGGAAGGACTGAAAATTTATCTGTTGGACATAGCCCATATTGGGTGAACTGCGTATATCTGTGTCTGTATGTATTGTGTATCTTTTGTGTTTTATTTTTGCATATGTTTTATATTATTTCATTGTGATCCTCTCTTTTTCTAACAATTGGTATCAGAGCAAAAGGTAACTCACAGGAAAAGAGAGGTTCCTAGTTCAAGTGGGAGAAATGGTGGTAGATGGAAAGTTTAGGGTCAAGAAATCTAATGGCCAAAACTACCAGTTATGGAAGATGCAAATGGAATACTATCTATATCAGAAATATATTTTCCTACCGTTGGATGGAAAATCAAAGCAGCTGACGAGTGTGAAGGACGAAGAATGGGAGGTTCTTGACATAAAGGAACTAGGAATGATACGGTTGTGCCTGGAAGCATCAGTGGCCTTCAACATTTCAAAAGAAAAGACAACAAAGTATCTAATGAAGGCATTGGATAAACTATATGAAAACCCGCAGCCTCCAACAAGGCATTTCTAATGAAAATACTATTTAATATGAAGATGTTAGAAGGTGGGTCTATTACCGATCATTTAAATGAATTTAATACGGTTACTAATCAACCAATTTTTGTAGGAGTGAACTTTGATGATGAGGTTAGAGCTCTTCTAATCTTGTGCTCATTGTCAGAAAGTTGTAACGGCTTGGTCATGGTTGCAAGTAACTCTGTCTCCGATTCAAAAACTCTGAAATTTGATGATGTTGTTGAAGTTATCCTTAACAAGGAAATGTGACGGAAAAGCACGGGGTCATTAGGTAATGCATTGATCGTGGAGAATAGGGGAAGTCAAAGGGAAAGAGGAAAGAGCCTTGGGAACTGTGGGAAGTCTAGGAAGGGAAGATCCAAATCCAGACTAGAAAATATCAAGTGTTGGAATTATGGGAAGAAAGGCCATCTGAAGAAATACTACAAATCTCCAAAGAAACAAGGAGATGGACAAGGGAGAAAAATCAAGAAGCAAATGTAGCAAGTGATGTGTTACAAGACGCTTTGATTCTTTCTTTAGATAATATTATTGATTCTTGGGTATTAGATTCGGGGGATTCATTTCATGCCACACCCCATAGGAAACATTTTCAAGATTATGTTCAAGGTGATTTTGGATAGGTTTGTTTGGGTAATGATGAACCATGTAAAATTATTGGAATGGGTAAGGTACAAATAAAGTTAAAGAATGGAAACCAATGGTTGCTGAAAAATGTGAGACATGTTCCAGATTTGAGAAGAAACATAATTTCAACAGGGTAGTGGGGAAGTGAAAGTTGTATATCTACATTTATAGAAAATTCGTGTAAGGTCATTAAAGGATCACTAGTAATAGAAAAAGGAGAGAAGGTATGTACATTGTATTTATGTACTAGTAATGTTGACTCTTTTATCTCTTTAGCTTCTATAGGAGTGGATACAACATTGTGGCATCATATGCTTGTACACGTGAGTAAAAAACGGATGTAGATACTCCACAAAAGGAATTTGTTGTCAAATCTTAAACACGTTGATTTGGATTTCTGTGAGCACTGTGTCTATGGAAAACAAAAGAGAGTCATATTTCTCAGAGTTGGAAAGGAAAAGAAGAGTGAAAAGTTAGAGCTTGTGTCTACAGATGTATGGGGACCAAATCAGGTATCATCTCTTGGTGGCTCTCATTATTATTTTACTTTTATTGATGATGAAACTAGGAAAACTTGGGTTTGTTGCATTCAACAAAAATATGATGTTTTGACACTTTTAAGAAATGGAAAGCTTTGGTTGAGAATGAGACAGGAAAAAGGTTGAAGTGTCTCAGATTAGATAATGGAAGTGAATACTACAACAAGGAGTTTGATAATTATCGTTCATACCATGGGATTCATAGAGAGAAGACATTTCCAAGAACACCAGAAGAAAATGGTGCATCTGAAAGGATGAACAGGACAACCATGGAACGTGCAAGAAGTATGAGAATGCATGCAAGGTTTCCCTTACAATTTTGGGAAGATTTTGTAGATATTGTTGTTTACTTAATAAATAGAGGACCTTCAAGCTCCTTAGATGGTGGAATTCTAGAGGAGGCATGGACAGGTAGAAAGGTAAACTATTCATTTCTGAAGATTTTCAGTTGTTGTAACACCTTGTTTCCCCCAGTTTGTAAATATAGCTATATTGGCCAAGAGACTATGGAAAAATCAATATGTGTGAATGTTTGATTTGATGGACCTTTGTATAAAAGGTCAATGAATGTAATTTTTTTTATTTACTAGAAAATGGATAAGTGTTGCATGACTATTGGAAGGGGTGTGTGCTAAGAGAGACCACAGATGCTATGAAAGAGATGGTGAAGGGGACTAGGAATGGTTGCATTAACCTCCACCAAACTAGTACCTTACTCTATTTAATTTCTCAGGACCAGAACAGTCCTCTAACCCCGGAATGAATTACATTCAGGCTGGTAGATGGGAAGACCTCCTCAAGAGTTAATGAGGGGATGGGGCATAGCACCCATCTGTAAGGATTTCAGACCTGACCATGGACTGGGAATTCGAGCCACATGGAATCTTGATGAGGAAGGAAAGAAAAGAAGGTGTGGTGGGCAGAGGAAGACCTGCGAAGAATGCAGAGACGAGAGACTAAGCTCTCGGGTTCAAGGAAGAACTAAGAAATTAGTGTGTTTTGGTCGCAAGAAATGGCTAGTAAGGTTATGATACAAGCTGAAAAACGAAGTTGTTGAGTGACTGAGGAATAACTCAAGTAGTCCTCCTTTCTTGGTATAGTGAAAACCGTTCCCAAGATCCTACGGGACGAGGAGAGTAACCTTCATCCCTACTATCACTGAGTCGGAAGAAAGGATTATATCTCAGAGCATCGTAGTCTAGCTCGGGGGTGGCTAGTGGTAAATATGTTAGGAGTGACTGAGCCTATGGTTGGGTGGAAACAGGCACCCCTTTCAGCAATTGCTTCATGTTATCTGGTTTTGATAAGTGTTTTTTTACTCTATGCATTGAATTAGGACTAATTGATGCATGCATGTATTTATATATCTATAAATGGTTTATGTATCGAAATGGTTAAGTTATGTGTATGTGTTTGTCTTCTTGTGAACTTATGCTCCTGTTTGATTGTCTATGTGCCCCAACCTAGCCTTCAAGGTGCCTTGGGACATAAACCTGCAGGACGACCGAGATAGAAAGTATTGCGTCAATATGGCCTTGTCTGTCTAAAGAGACTATCCCCTTCAGACTCCTTATTGTGTGACCGGGATATCATGCCCAATTCCTTAATAGTTTCATGATGAATCTCAGGAAGGATAGCAAGATTTAAGTCTCGGAAGGGAAGATCCTTTCGTCTGGAAGATGAACGGACGAGACCTGTTCAGGAGAACCCATATGACCAACACCTAGGAACCTTAGGCTAAGCCTAAGGGAGTTAAGTCCTTCTAGCTTCGGAGCTCCGAAAGTCCGGGACTTCGGAGTGTTGTCGGCCCCCATAGTCATAAACCGGTCGAAGGTGACCGAGAGTTACGGTTACCCGTAAGGTTGACTGGCATTGGGAAGTTTCCCCAGTGGTTAGGTGAACCTATCTTACCAACTAAACTGGGATCCAAAACCCCAAAGGTCAGAGTCGTGAAGTAACCAGAACCGTAGATCAATGGATCATTTGGGTTCTTTCCCAGTCGTCAATATACCAAGGATGCGTGGCGCTAGCCCCTTTAGTTCAGAGATCAGGAACATCGGGGGAAAAGAGGATTTTTCATCACAAAACTCTAGAACATCGAATCCCCGAGGTAACAAGAGTCATAGATCCATAAATCTATGTGGTTGGATCTAGACCCTGAGATCTGAGGGATGTTAGAAGGTTGTCAGTCTGAGGTGTCGTGGTGTAGTGACATCACCCAAGGTGACGTGGACCCCAGTTTGACATGCCACGTGTCAACCGAATTCATGTGTATCACATACCCTATAGGCCCATTGGAACATACCATGTGTCACCCTTACCCCTCCTACGTTTCAGTTCCTGGTACGTGTCTTCCTAGCCAACGTGGTTGGTGAAGTGACCGAAACTCCAAGAGTCTGGGACTTCGAGACTCCAGAGGATTTGGAATGTAGCATTGTAGAGAGACCAAAAGGGTTTGAAGGCCAGAACCATGTGGCAAGCTTACAGGACTTCAGAAGCTCTCGCGTGTAGATAGAAAGGAGACGTTCAGCACCGAAGCATTGGACTCTGAATTCCCCGCTATCATGTGTGTCAGACGAGGGTTAAGTCGGTCGTCAGATTGGTTGATGGATGGACCTACCCTATGGGAGTTAGGAACCAAGAGATGATACTAACGAGATGAAGCCACAAGGCATCACGTGGCCCTCAACCAATGAATTCTCGAAGAACTTCGGGAAGTAGTAAGATATAAACCAAGGGTTAGTTTAGAACCCGGTAGCAGTCATTAGTAGGCTACGGGAAAGTTGAAGAGAATGAATCATCTTGGAGAGATGATTCGAGATGAGTTAGCTAAGGAAAAATGAATCTATGATGCCCCATCCCTTAAAATAGTATTAAGGAGTTGGGTGTGTTACTAATTGGTATCAGAGCATGGTTACAACACTTGGCCTGCTTGGGCTCATGGACGAGTTGTGTAAAAACCATATTTAAAGAACTTTAAGGGTGATTCCATACCTTACCTCTTTCCTAAGGAGTCTGGTTAAACTCTTATTGAAGAAAAGAATAAAAAAATTCTACTGTGTTTATTTAATAAATATGAACTATGTGTTGTTCATGAACTAATAGACTGTTAGCAAACAGTTAGTGTTTTGTCAGCACTCAAGCAGTCAGTAAATTACAGGAAAACTACAAGTATAAAGGATGGTGACGTACCCTGAAGTGGGGGAGGGCTCCCACAATAGAGATGAAGAATCTGACGAAAGGAGGGTGGTGGAAACCCCTCTGGAACTGGTTGAAACTGTAAGGAGCCTCATGGCCGAATTACAGAGTTGCAAGGCCGACAACAAGAGATTGATAAAAGAGCAAGAAAAACAAACAGAAATTAATGTAGTCTTGCTGCAAAGCTTATTCGACATATAGAGGCATAATCTTGGTTGCCTGGTTTAAAGAAGTAATTCAAAGTCCATGACTACTATGAAAAGTTGAAGGCTCGAATAGCCATCTTCAACCTAAATGGAAAGGCTTCCATTTGGTCGGAAGACCTTAGGAATCTGAAAGGAATCTTTGAAGAGGACTTATCATGGAAACAATTTGAGAAACACTTCAAGAAGAAGTATTTGTCAGAGAAATACTTTGATGGGAAGACTAAGTAGTTCTATGAACTCAAGCTGGGACAGCTCATCATAGAGGAATATGTCAATAAATTCCTTGAGTTGTTGAGGTATGTACCCTACATAAAGGATGAAAAGGTAAAAGTGGAACAATTTATTAGTGGGTTACCTCAGATCTATCGGAACATGATTGATTTTGACGAGCTAATGACCTTAGAAGACACTATCAGGAAGGCAAGGTATTGTTACGAACAGTTTGGGATTCAGACATAACCCCGCGAGGACTGGAAGAAGAAGAGTAGTTCGAGATTCAATAAGAAGGGGTTCAAATCCTCAAGATTTAAGGACTATAGGGAGGACTCTAAAATAAGCCTTCCTACTAGAAGTGTATATAAGAAAAATTTCCCCTCCCATAGTGGAAATAAACCTTTTGGAGCAACCCCAGGAAAGACTGATAACCCAAAGAAGGAACCCTTGAAATGTTAGGGTTGTGGAGAAGAACATCTACTAAGGGATTGTCCACACAGATAGTAGAATAGTAGATGACTCTACAATGTTCAAAAATCTACCATATTCAATGATGTGGCTAGGAGCATGCCACGGATTTATGCAGATTTGGATAATAAACAAGCCGACCACCAAGCTTCAATGGTGGAGATGGAAGGTATGATCTCCAACCATCTAGTTTCTATTTTAATTGACCCTAGTTCTAATTTGATTTATGTGACCCCTCAAACTGTTGATAAGTGTAAATTGTAACCAGTTAGACATGTTAAGCCATGGTTGGTACAACTATCCACTAGAACCAAAAGAAAAGTAGCAGAGGTCATACCAGCTTTCCAATTCATCATGGATGGATTGCCCACCCAAGCGACCCTTAACATACTTCCCCTAGGATCTTATGACCTATTGATTGGTATGGATCGGTTATCCACTTATAAGACCAAATTGGACTGTTACCATAAAAATTTGGAGTGTGAGAATGAAGAATGGAGAAAAATAACCCTCCAAGGGATTCAGAGGCATGTCTCAGTGAGATGAATATATGCCCTTCAAATGAAAAAGTATTGCTAAAAGGGATGTCCTCTATATGCAATGCAGGTGTTGGAATCTGTTGAGGATGACATACCAAACCTAGAGGACCATCCCATATTAAGAGAGTATAAAGACGTGTTTCCATAAGAGGTATCGGGTCTACCTCCAAGAAGAGACATTGACTTCTCCATAGAACTTGCGCCATGAGCAGTGTCAGAGTCTAGAGCGCCCTATAGGATGAGTACACTAGAGCTAGTTGATCTCAAGTTACAACTAAAGGAGATGATGGAAAAAGGCTACATCCGACCTAGCGTGTCCCCATGGGGAGCACTCATCTTGTTTGTGAAGAAGAAAGATGGCACACTCCGACTATGCATAGACTATAGACAACTCAATAAGACAACCATAAAGAAAAAGTATCCCTTACCAAGAATCGATGACGTGTTTGACCAATTAAGGGGTGCTTACATCTTCTCAAAGATTGACTTAAGCTCTGGATACCATCAAGTCCAAATCAAGGATGAATACATCCACAAAATAGCCTTCAGGACAAGGTATGGTCACTATGAATTTGTGGTGGTGTCATTTGGATTAACCAATTCCCCTGCCACTTTTATGTGCTTGATGAATAATGTACTCAACAAATCCCTAGATAGATTTGTATTGGTTTTCATTGATGATATCCTAATCTACTCTAAGAGCAGAGAGGACCATGAAGAACATCTTAAATTAGTGCTACAATTACTAAGAGAGCATCAGCTCTACGCTAAGTTTAGCAAGTGTGACTTTTTCCAGAAGCAAGTACATTACTTAGGCCATGTTATTTTTGAAGAAGGGGTGGCAGTAGACCCTGACAAGATCAGATCTATTATGGAATGGCCTACCCGAAAGGATGTATCTGATATCATATCCTTTATGGGCTTAATAGGATACTATAGAAGGTTCATAGAAGGATTTTCCAAGATTGGTTGTCCAATCATTGCCTTTTAGAAAAAGGGGGTTAAATTCACTTGGACATCAGAATGTGAAGAAATATTTCGAGAACTGAAATACCTTCTGACCCATGCACCCGTGATGAAGATTGTAGACCCTGATAATGACTTCCTTGTGTGCATAGATGCCTGCAAGGAAGGACTTGGAGGAGTCCTTATGCAAGAAGGGCATGTAATTTGCTACGAATCCATAAAATTGAATGAGCATGAAAGCAATTATGTGACCCATGATATAAAGTTGGATGCCATAGTGCATGCTTTAAAAATGTGGAGGCATTACCTCCTGGGTAGGAGATTTCTACTTATGACAGACCATTATGGGTCCAGGCCCCTGTTTGATCAACCAAAACTCAATGACAAGCAAGCTAGGTGGATGGGCCTCCTTAGTGAGTTTGATTTCAAAATCAAACACATCAAAGGAAAGGAAAATAGGGTGGTTGATGCCCTCAACAGAAGTGTGAAAACAATTCACCTGGCAGCGGTAAGCACCTATGAAACGGATGTTAGGGAAAGAGTTAGGAATACACAAGAACTAGATGTGTTCTTCAAGACCGTGACCTCATACCTAAGGAAAGAGACTACAGGGATAAAGTATGAAGGTTATCAGATGTTCGATGAAGGCTTGCTGACTTACAAAAATATATTGTATATTTCAGGTTGTGACGACTTGAAGAGGTTCATAATGGACGAACTGCACAAGAGACCATATATTGGTCATACAGGTTATCATAAAATGATTATGGCCACTAGGAAACAATTCTATTGGCCTGGATTGAAAAAGGACATAGCTGACTATCTAGCTAAGTGTCTACAATACCAGCAAGTTAATGCAGAACACTAGCACCCAGCAAGGTTGTTACAACCTCTACCAATTCCAAAATGGAAATGGGAAACCATCTCCATGGATTTCATCACCGGATTACCAAAACTGGCCAAGCAGAATGATGCCATCATGGTAATTGTTTACAAATTGAATAAGTCTTCTCACTTCATCCTTGTCAAGTCAACTTGTAAGGAAATAGATATTGCCAACATCTTCATGAAGGAGATATTCAGATTGCATGGCATGCCTAGGGAGATTGTATCTGAGAGAGACACAAAATTTACTTCAAACTTTTGGAAGTCTTTAATGGCTGGTTTTGAGACTAAATTGTTGTTTAGCACAGTCTATCACCCTCAAACCAATGGACGGACAGAAAAAGTAAACTAGATATTAGAAGACATGTTAAGGATGCATGTAATGCATCAACCTAAGAAGTGGGAAGACTACCTACCATTGGTAGAATTTGCCTACAACAACGGTTATCAAGAGTCACTGAAGATGATCCCTTTTGAAGCCCTCTATGGTAGACAGTGCAAGATTCCAATCATCTAGAGTAATCCAGTGGATAGAATTACAATCGAACCCGACATGTTGAAAGAAATGGAACAAAACTTGATTCAGATAAAGCAAAATCTGAAAATTGCTCAGGATAGACAGAAGAGTTACGCCGACAAAAAGAGAACTCCTAGAGAGTTCAAGACAGGATACCATGTCTATCTCAGAGTTAGGCCCAGGAAGAGTTCCCTGAGAATTGGATCTTGTGCCAAGATGGCACCTTGATATTGTGGACCCTTTGAAGTCTTAGATAGAGTGGGACCTGTGGCCTATAGTCTAGCACTCCCTCCCACAGTAAAGGCACATAATGTTTTCCATGTTTCATTATTGAAGAAATATGTACATGATTCTAATCATATAATTGACTGGTCTGTGATTCAGGTGGAGTCGGAGGGAGAATTCCTACCATAACCTCAATGCCTACTAGATAGGAAGGAAACCCCACTTCGGAACCAAACCATTGCACAGGTCAAGGTGCAGTGGAAACACTTTGGCCCAGATGAGGCTACATGGGAAATGGAGGATACCATGAGATAGGCATATCCATTTTTGTTTACTTCTGTATATACAGAGTATGTTGACAAATAGAACATCGAGGATGATGTTCCTTTAAGGGGGAGGGAATTGTAACACCATATTTCCCCCAATTTGTAAATACAACTATATTGGCCAAGAGACTATGGAAAACTCAATATGTGTGAATGTTTGATTTGATGGACCTTTGTATAAAAGGTCGATGAATGCAAATTCTGTTATTTACTAGAAAATGGATAAGTGATGCATGATTCTTGGAAGGAGGGTGTGCTAAGAGAGGCCACGAATGATATGAAAGAGATGATGAAGGGGACCAGGAATGGTTGCATTAACCTCCACCAAACCACTACCTTACTGTATTTAATTGCTCAGGACCATAACAAACCTCTGACCCAGGAATGAATTACGATCAGGCTGGTAGGTGGGAAGAACTCCTCAAGAGTTAATGAGGGGATGGGGTAGAGCACCCATTTGTAAGGCTTTCATACCTTACCACAGACTGGGAATTCGATCCACACACAATATTGTTGAGGAAGGCAAGAAACGAAGGTGTGGTGGGCAGATGAAGACCTGCGAAGAGTGCAGAGATGAGAGACTAATCTCTCAGGTTCAAGGAAGAACTAAGAAATGAGTGTGTTTTGGTCGCAAGAAATATCTAGTCGGGTTATGATACAAGCTGAAAAACAAGGCTACTGAGTGACTGAAGAAGTAATTAGGCGGTCCTCCTTGCTTGGTATAGTGAAAATCGTTGCCAAGATATTGTGGGAGGAGGAGAGTAACCTTTGTCCCTATTGTTGATGAGCCAGAAGAAATAATTATATCTCAGAGCATCATGGTCTAGCTCGGGGGTGGCTAGTGGTAAATCATTTAGGAGTGACTGAGCCTACGGTTGGGTGGAAACGGGCACCCCTTTCAGCAGTCGCTTCACATTATCTGGTTCTGATAAGTGCTTTCCTACTCTATGCTTTGAATTGGGAATAATGGATGCATGCATGTATTTATATATCTATAAATGGTTTCTGTATCGAAATGGTTAAGTTATGTGTATGTGTGTGTCTTCTTGTGAACTTGTGCTCCTGGTTGATTGTCTATGTGCCCCAACCTAGCCTTCAAGGTGCCTTGGGACATAAACATGTAGGACGGTCGAGATAGAAAGTATTGTGTCAATATGGCCTTGTCTGTCTAAAGAGACTATCCCCTTTAGACTCGTTGTTGTTGGACCTGGATATCATGCCCAAGTCGTTAACAGTTTCATGATGAAGCTCATAAGGGATAGTGAGATTTAAGTCTCAGAAGGGAAGATCCTTTCATCTGGAAGATGAACAGACAAGACTTGTACAGGAGAACCCATATGAATAACACCTAGGAACCTTAGGATAAGCCTAAGGGAGCTAAGTGATCCAGGTGGATATCGGTGGCCACCCACCTATTCCACTGGCTCGAAAAATAGTTTTCCACCTTGGCAGTTTTTCAGAAGTTTTTCAAGTTCCAAATTTCTGGGGCCGTTTTGAGGACCTAAATGACGTTTTTTGGGGATTTGGGGCCGAGGTGACTGTCATGAACATCAACTTGTGCCAATTGAAAATATTTCTTCTCGGTTAGACCTTTGCAACGGGATATCGTGCGCCTAAAACAGAGATCGTATGCAAAAGTTACGACCTCGGGAAGTTGATGTATTAACTTACCCAAACGGGGCCCACGTGACTTTTGGTGCTTCATCTCCTAGGGTTAGGTTTTTGGATGTATAGGGTTTTTGAAATTCTTGTTTATTGTAAAAGGCCTTCAGAGTGTCATGGTAACCATCTTCTTGCAAATGAGGGCAGTCGTCACATCTCTTCTCAGAGATAAGTCGCCACCATTCCAGCAAGCTTGTTTTTCGCTGCATTTTACAGTTTCAGCTTATTTCCTTATTGAATAGAAAACCAGTTTTACTGTATCTCTGTTATTTTGTGTTAAGCGTCTTTTAATGATATGTATTCAATTCGTTTTTCTCAGAAAATACGGATCACTAAGTCCTTCTAGCTTCGGAGCTCCGGAAGTCTAGGACTTTGGAGTGTTGTCGGCCCTCATAGTCATAAACCGACCGAAGGTGACCGAGAGTTACGGTTACCCGTAAGGTTGACCGATGTTGGGTGGTTTCCCCAATGGTTAGGTGAACCTATCTTACCAACTAAACCAGGATCCAAAACCCCTAAGTTCGGAGCCACGAAGTAACCAGAACCATAGATCGAGGGATCCTTCGGGTTCTTTCCCAGTTGTCGATATACCGGGGATGCGTGGCACTATCCCCTTTAGGTCGGAGATCGGGCGCTTTGGGAGAAAAGAGGAGTTTTCATTGCAAAAATCTCGAATGTCAAATCCCAGAGGTAACAAGAGTCGTAGATCCATAAATATATGTGGTTGGATCTAGACCGTGAGATATGAGGGATGTTAGAAGGTTGTCAGTCCAAGGTGACCTGGTGCAATGACGTCACCCAGGGTAACGTGGAAACCGGTTTGGCATGCCACATGTCACCCTGATTCATGTGTATCACATACCCTATAGGCCCATTGGAACGTACCACGTGTCACCTTGACCCCTCCTACGTGTCAGTTCTTGGTACGTGTATGCCTAACCAACATGGTTGGTGAAGTGACCGGAACTCCGGGAGTCTGGGACTTCGGGACTCCAGAGGATTTGGAATGTTGCATTATAGAGAGATGAAAAGGGTCCAAAGGCTGGAACCACGTGGCAATCTTACGGGACTTCGGAAGGTCTCGTGTGTAGATAGCAAGGAGACATTCAGCACCGAAGCATTGGGCTCTGAATTCCCCGCTATCCTGTGTGTTAGATGAGGGTTAAGTCAGTCGTCGGATTGGTTGATGGATGGACCTACCCTATGGGAGGTAGGAAACAAGAGATGATACTAACGAGATGAAGCCATGGGGTGTCACATGACCCTCAACCAATTAATTCCCGAAGAACTTTGGGAAACCGTAAGATATAAACCAAGGGTCGGTTTAGAACCCGGTAGAATTAGTTAGCAAGCTACGGGCAAGTAGAATAGAATGAATCATCTCAGAGAGATGATTTGAGATGAGTTATCTAAGGAAAATGAATTTATGATGCCCCGCCCCTTAAAAGAGTATTAAGGAGTCGGTTGTGTTACAGTTTTGAAGCATTTGTCTATATTGATAAAGAGAATAGGACAAATCTTGAGGCAAAATCCAAGAAGTGTACCTTTATTGGATACAATGTTAATGATTTTGGTTATCGCTTATGGGATTATGAAAATCACAAAATCATTAGGAGTAGAGATGTAGTATTCAATCAAACGGTCAAGTACAAAGATCGGTTGTAGGGAAAGAAACATGAAAAGGAAAACACATAATACACAATGCTTGATGAAATAAAAGAAAATGAAATTCCAAAGGTACGAGAAAATCAAAATGTACAACAACAAGAGAAACAGGTACCTCAAGCTACTCCAAGTGTTGTTAGAAGATCTACCAGGTTAAGTACACCCCCTAAACGATACTCTCCTTCATTGTATTATTTATTGTTGATTGATTATGGTGAACCAAAACGTTATGAAGAGGCAATGCTTGTAGACACTAAAAAGAACTGGGATCAAGGCATGAATTAAAGAGGAAATG
>ML855133.1:0-28474 GCA_009831015.1 Picea engelmannii | reverse complement strand
TATCATTATGAGACTTCACAATATCTTGTTATATTGTCTATTCAAGTGCATTTTCTAGATGTTATTACAGTTGTCATTAATTAGTTACTGATGCTATATATTTATGACTTGCTTCATACATTGATTGGTAGCAGTCATCTCTATAAAATTGAAGTCTTTTTGAAGCATTCATCATCACTTGTTGTTTCCATAACTTTTGTTGTTGTATTGGTAAAGGGTAGGTACACTTTATTCTCCTTTGCTTCATCCCACAAGACTTAAGTTTGGTTTGAGTTTTCTAGAGAGAGGGGTGGTTAACCTTACCTTTTCCCTTTCCTCAAACCCCGTAGGTATTGGGACGTCTCCCTTGGAGTGGATTTATCCTTCTCTTAAAGAGAAAGAGGTACCCTATTGGGGTGACAATGATAGGACTACCTCCATATTACGTCAATCTAAGCCTACTTGCCTTCAGGATTTGGGTAAGTATGTATTGCATGATAACAATAAGAATCATTGTTATAGCCTTGAAATTACCTACCTATGCATACATGGCATTACCCTTTCTACTTACACAATTTTCCAAATTATCGTTGATGATCTCTTTTTAAAAAACCATTTTTTGGAGCATGTACGCGACTTGCTACACTACTGGATGTTGTTATAGCAAGATTTGCCTTGCCCCATGCAACTTACTCAGAAGGCCTTTTCCATTTCCCTATGCAGACTTGAAGTCCCCTTTTTTAAATTCACAGAGCTAAAAACCATATTTTTCCACATATACGCGCCCTAACAACTACACAACATGCTTATATGCAGGTTGCACCATTACAACTCGCGTACATCGGGTTTTGTGCCCAAAATTAAAAAATGGTGTCGGGTTTCCATATCACATCACGAGATCTATGATCCTTTACCTTCCATATAATGGAAATGTTTCGACTTGGCCCTTCAGTTCCATTTGAAGGCTATAAATGGGCCATATCCAAGCTGTGGAAAGAGGAGAAGAATTCAAATTTGAGAGAAAAGTTACTCTGGAGAAATTATTCACTTCATATTGAGTCTGTATCCCTTTGTCCTTTTAAGTATGAACACATTGTTCAACCCCCAATATCTTCCCTATTTGCTGGAGAACCTCATTGTCTCTCTTATATGAGCTTTCCTTTGGTGGAGGATTGAACTGGTGGAGGCCCAGCTGGAAGGGACTTAGTTTCTCGATTATGAGCGTGTCGACACAGAAGTTTGTCATTCATACACTTATGTTGATTAAATTTTAATAGAAATACTCTTATCTCGTCCAATTAATGTCTCAAAAATATTTGAATTGTTATTCCATGGGATTATTTGTTATGAATATTGATGGATTATGCTATTATAGGTGCTAAATTTATATATTATCACCATATGCTTACATATATTGGTTGTTGAGGACAAGTTGAAGGTGTATAGATTTGATTCAAGTGCTCAACAATGGACTTCATCGAACGTCTGGATGAGGTAGGCTCTTTATCTTGTCTTGTTAGCATATTTGTTTATATAACATACTTGAGATTAGAGTTGATTTCTGCAGTCATTTCCGTCTGTTTTGGTTTACCCCATGCCATAGAGTGATTTTCCTCGTAAGAGAATTGACAACCATACCAGGGAGGGAATCTTATTTTTGGGGTTTGGAGTGTTTTTATCCTTTGATTTTTCTCGGTTAGCTTGGGTTTTCTTGTCGTCTGATTGCTTGACAACCTATTTTCATTTTGATTCTGAGTTTCTTGGCCTTATCCTTAACCTGGTAGTGTTTTAATACATATACACGGGTTTTCCTTTGACAAACGCGTACATACGTAAGATGTCATTCTATAGGGTACATACATATGCGATTTTTTCTTAAACAATCGCATACATCATCCTTGTTTGCTTGATTTCTGAGTTTGGTGTTTGTTGGGTAAGTTTTGATGGTTGCTGAGTCTTCTTGGGTCTCTCTTATAACTGTTCCGTGCTTGAAGAGTGATAGGAAACCTTTCTTTGGTTGAATTTTCGGGTGGTTTTTATTTCTCATTATCTTGTTTCATTGATTGTCCTTGCATCTTGGGCTGGGTGTTTGCTCCTTGATATCCTACTTGGTTTGTCTCTTTTTCTTACAACAGGGTTTATATATCAAGCTGTTGTTTAGTCCTTGCATTTTCATTTCCTTTAGATTGAAAAAAAAATAAAAAATAATAAATTTTGCATCATGGCATTTGATCTTTTGGGTTCTTATTATTGATCTTGATACATGTATGGAAAGATTGCATCTTATTGAGATTGTAGAGTTGAATTGAAAGTTGCATTTTGAAAAGATTATCATTTGTTGAGAATTGAAGTTAGGACTTTGCATTATGTTCATATTCATTTCTTTTACTTGCTGAGTCATAACATCATCAGTTTCACGACCACATCTTTTGAGCAAACAAAGCCACTAAAAGTAAAACTGATAAATTTAAAATTTATTAGAAACGATTTTATTTTTCAGGGTGCACAAACTAGCTTAAGATTTAGAGCCTTGGAATAGGATTTTGTGAGTAAAATTCTCCAAGGCTATTAAACTCAATGTATGTGTCTGACTAAGGGAGTGGTGAAATCCATTGTATAATTGGTGACATCAAGAGGCTCTGCTCACACTGGAGTTAAGCACGAGGTAGCACAAAGTTGGTTGAGGAGATATCCCTCCAATAACTTCTTAGCATCAGAGATATTTCTAGGGATCTATTCGTATATGGGGGTCTTTCTAGTACCTTTAACTCTGTGAGAGGCGATGATTTCGAGATTTCGCGATTTGTTACCCTGCCCATGCGGTGGACCTAACTTATGACTGTTTTCCTATGCATTGCTTATATCGTGGTGGCTTTAGTTGTTTGACATAGGTAGCCACATAGGTTACTTGCAGGGGTTATTCTGCAGGTACCCTGGGTCAGATAAGGGTCAGATAACACAAAACCTTTACAGAGGATTACCTCTTCGGGGGATTTGACCAACTGTGCTGTTAAGCTCACGAGGGACCTTATAAATGATTCTTATACCTCTCGTCTTTTGAAGGGAGTCTCAAGCCCCTCTTGGGAAAGACATACCTACTATAGTGAGGGAGGCCCCTTTTCAACCACTATATCATGTTTGTGTGCATTGGCCTTTTTGATTTACTTTGGTGTGCTCTCTGATTACTAGTTGGCCTTAGGATTTTGTATTGCATCGTGAGTTTTCATTGCTATGGTTAGTGGAGCCCTCCTGACTCCCTAAGTTAGCACTACCTAGCCCATGGTATTTTCTCATTCCATGGGGATGAATCTTTTTGTATTTTCGAGTGGTACACCGAATCATGAGACTTAGCCAATACCTTGGGAATGTAATAATTTTTCTCATGGTATGCCAGACATGTCTTCACACTTTCCATCCTCTGTCTTGTTGTCTTATGTGAATCCTAGTTTTGGGTTTGGGGGCATGATTCCTCCTTATTCTCCCTTTTTGTTTGGTGGGAGTCATATCCCTCAACCAAATCTTAAAGTATGAGATTGAAATCTTCCTTCCTATGGATACAATCATAGCTTCAATTTTCTAGGAGAAAGTGCTCAAATGGGTGGCCATCTACTTATTATATCCCATCCATCTATTCTTCTTCGGCTATGCTCATTCCTACGAATTCTTTTCCCATGGCATACCTCGATCTTTCCTCTGGTGTTTCATCCGAGGGAGTCAGTTTTATAGTATGGGAAACCCCCTTCACGAATTTCCTTCGTCTGGGGGAAACATATATCCTCACTTGAGTAACCCTTGTCATGTCACTTTCTCTTCACAAGAGGCTTCCTTGGTGACAATTCCTTTACAGCCCTTTATGAATAAGTTTGGAGGAGGATAGTTTCCTGCCAGATAGGGCCATGGTGTATACCATAACCCTTTCGGGCCTGCAATTTATCAAAAACAGTCTTTCTCAGAACCTTGGTCTCAAATGCTGCAACCAATCGTCGCCACCAGTCTAGTTGCTACAAGTCATACTGACATTATATCACCAACCTATGCTAGTCATGTTGGAGATAGAACAACAACCTCTGCAAGTCATGTTGAAGACCAACAACTAGTCACTGCATGTCATGCTGGGGGCACAACTCTAGTCACTGCTAGTCACACTGCACATCCTTCACCAACCTCTTCTAGTCATGTTGGGGATTCATCACCAACCTCTGCTAGTCATGTTGGGGGTTCATCATCAACCTTTGCTAGTCATGTTGAAGGTTCATCACCAACCTATGCTAGTCATGTTGGGCATTCATCACCAACCTCTGCAAGTGATGTTGGAGATTTGCTACTAGCCTTTGCAAGTCATGCAGGGAGCATGTCACCAACCACTGCAAGTAATGCTGGGGGAATTCATATGATTTATAAGCCTATACATATAAGATGTAAGCCCAAGTTCCTTTGTATGATTTGCAAAGGAGATCACTTTACTCATTTGTTCCCTGCTACTACTGTGGTACAAGAAGCGTGGTCCTTTCCTGGGGGCCCTTCGGGTTCTGAGTCATATTTGGTTTCCCAACATTCTAATCCTTCTTTGGTTGATACAACGGTCATGCCGATGCAATGTTTGGCTGAAACCACTCTTATTTTTTGGGGTGATGGATTTCTTGACCATGTTGTCTCGCATCCTGTTCAACCAATGGTTGTATCGACACAATATTTGATCGACACCACTTCTTTTTTTGTAGGTGGTGCATCTCTTGACCTTATTGTCTCACATCCTATTCAACCAATGATTGAAGAAGTGGTCATGCCGATGAAATCTTCATCCGATCCCACTCTTCTCTTGAAGAGTGACAAGTCTAAGGAAGTGGCATTTTCGATGCAATGTTTAGTCAATCCCACTCTTCTTTTAGGGGGTGATGAGTCTTTCGACCATTTCCTTAAAATTTCTAGTCCTGTACCTTATGAACAAGGGACCCTTCCACTCTCTTCAAGTACGATCCCTATAATTCCTAGGGTGGTTTCCTTTGATTGGAATGACCTTGTAGAGCCTCGACTTCCTTCTTCTACACCCTTACAGATAAGGGACATTCTTATATATATTGTAGATAGGGTAACCTATACAAGTATTATATCCTTCTCGACTTGGAAAGCCTTGGGTTTTCCCAAGATTACGTCAACTATTTGTGAGTTTCTGAATTTCGACAGAAGTCTTGCATGGGAACCCTGGCCTCCCCCATAATATGATGCTTAGAACAACATTCTTGAGTCTTGTTTAAGCTCTTTTCCAACTCTCTCAAACATAAAAAATATTTCTGAGTGAACTTGTCTCTTTCACACTCGTTAATTGGATTTGAAAGGAAGTCTATTTGGTGTAAGTTTAAGCCTTTTTCCAACCAAGTAGACTAATTTCGAATAAGTAATACTCTAGTCACTAGTGGCTAGAATAGTTCTCCTAGGTATTGTTTTATACTTTTTTGGGCTAGGGGACTAAATTTTCGAAAAAGGACATTCTTTGGCATTAAGTTGTAATTGCACTCCAATATCCTTCTTGTAGTATCGAGCCTATTTCCAGTTCCCTCTTTCTCGCTATAATCCTATCACCTCAATAGTTTGCATCATCAACCAAGTAGAGCCTTATTCATATCCTTGGCAGCTTGACACCCTATACCCCAAGAGGAAACATTCCACTGAGTGTCCATATCCTGCATGCACCGCCTTGCATTTAGTATAGGTATGTTCCATTGTTGGAACTAGTTTATCATTCATGACACTCATTTCCTCCTCTGTATCATAGCATTAATTTTCCTATGAAAAAACAAAAAAAGACGGGCGGGAAAATAATATTATCTCATGTTGGCAACAAACCTCAGGAAGCTAAGCTCATTACTTAGAGTTTACTCCTCTAACTGGTTACTCTTCCAGTCCCTATGGAGAATTTGATTGGTGCCTCCTTCATCACAAAGTTTCATCATTGAGTCTATGCTACCGGATTCCTCCACATGTCTCATGCTCTTGTTCAAAGGATGTCTATAAGCCTTTGTTGGCCATTTCTTAGAACTATTAACTTTGCATGTCAGCCATACCCTTAGTGTGTCTTAGAGTTACAAGAAGTTTTTGTCCTACCATTCACCTTGGTCCTACTTTCATTATAGGTAGGTAACCTTGAACCCAACAATCGACATCTCCTCATTAGTCGCTACTGGGGGGTTTCCCTTGTGTTCGATGGTAAGAAATATATTCACACATTGGTATTCATGCAATGTCTTGAATGCCATTAGCGTTATTGGTGGTTTCCTTGCCTTTGTCGACAATTTTCCTTATTGGCTTCTATTCAGAGTGTATTTTTCATGCACTACTTGCATCTGGTGCATGCGAAAGACGCACATGGTCATTGGTTCATGAACATGTTCTTTATCCGATTTCCTCCAAATCATCAATTACTGCTTTGTACCTCATGCTGACTGATGAGAGATTCCTTAATGCTCTCCTTTCAATGGTTCACCTTCCATCGAATTCATCCCATCTATTCTAGAAATGAGACCTAGAGGCCTATGAGTACCTAGAAGCTTGCAGTCATCAGTGGCAGGTTCCTCACCATCAAAAGTTGGGAATACATCAATGTCTTCTGATCGATGGATTCTTCAAGTGTTCGACCAAAACTCCTTTATTCACACTTGTAAGAATGTACTCGGTGCCTTGATACCTACTTTCATCATTGATAGTTTGTATTTCATTTGTTAACGATATACCTTAATGGACAGTAATCAAATGAAGTCTCATTGTGTTCGACCTAAACTCCTTTATTCACATGATGTAGACTTACACCTTTGGTTGATCATGTAGAAGACTTGAAGACATCAGTTCATAGTCGTATCTTTCCCGAGTTGTTTCTATCATTCATTGGACCAATACCTCTATGAATTCAATGATCGTGGGAGATCAGATTGTACTTCATTGTATACAAATATCTTTAGACGGATTTTGAGACTGGTTTTCACTGGGCTTTGTTTGTGACTATGACAACCTATGGCATGTATCTACCCTTATGTTTCCTAGTCATGGCCATGAACAACTATTTGGTATATTTCCACATGGATCTGTAGTGTAATTCAAATTGGAAGGCATGTGCATAAAGTCATTATGGATTGTAATATTCTCATGAGCAACTAGTTCTTCCAGTTGGGTCCCCATTACTCCACTTCTGGGAATTATAATGTATTTCGGCCATCACAGATACTCCTCTGAATTCACACATTGGGGGGCATCTGTTATAGCAAGATTTGCCTCACCCCATGCAACTTGCTCAGAAATCATTTTCCATTTCCCTCTGCACAGTTGAAGTCCCATTTTTGCAATTCCTAGAGCTAAAAACACATTTTTCCACATATACGCAACCTAACAACTATACAACATGCATATACGCAGGTTTCACCATTACAACCCGCATACATCAGGTTTTGTGCCCAAAATTAAAAAAATGGTGTCGGGTTTCCATGTCACTTCACAAGATCTATGATCCTTGACCTTCCATATACTAGAAACATTCCGACTCGACCCTTCTGTTCCATTTGAAGGCTATAAATGGGCCCTATCCAAGATGTAGAAAGAGGAGAAGAATTCAAATTTGAGAGTAAAGTTACGCTGGATAAATGATTCACTTCATATTGATTATGCATCCCTTTGTCCTTTTAAGTCTGAACACGTTGTTCAACCCCCAAGATCTACCCTATTTGATGGAGAACCTCATTGTCTCTCTTATATGAGCTTGCCTTTGGTGGAGGATTGAAGTGGTTGAGGCCCCACTGGAAGGGACTTAGTTTATCGGTTCCAAACGTGCTGACACAAAAGTTTGTCATTCATACACTTCTATTGATTACATTTTAATCGAAATGTCTCACAAATATTTGAATTGTTATTCCATGGACATATTTCTTATGAATATTGATGGATTATGCTATTATATGTGCTAACTTTATATATTATCACCATATGATTTTTATCTTGGTTGTTGAGGACAAGTTATACGTGTATAACTTTGAGTCAATTTCTCAATGGTGGAATTCATCAAACGTATGGACAAGGTAGGCTCTTTATCTTGTCTTGTTAGCATATTTGTTTATATAGCATACTTTAGATTAGAGTTGATTTCTGCAGTCATTTTCGACTGTTGTGGTTTACCCCATGACATAGAGTGATTTTCCTCATAACATCGTGTACACATGCTAGCTGCATACTAGACAACCTATGTACATATGCAGGCTGCAAGCTAAACAACCCGCGTTTACCTCCAAAATTTGCAAAATTGCAAGGAATTCGGTGGAGTTTATGGGCTATCGAGGGTTTCCCAACCAATTCACCCATTGTAGCCTGTCCCCAAATCGAATAACCATATTTTGGCCATATATAAGGAGGTCTTTGGGTCTCATTCCATAATCAATCATTAGAATAAAGAAACTATGCCAAAATCCCTTCCCCTTTTATCCCAATCTCTGCAGCCCTTTCTGAGATTTGGCCTCAACATTCCCCCTCCATCCCTCTCCCTATACAATCCTTTCCCTACTTCCCAAGGATATCAGTTGATTCTGAGAGGTATTACGAGAACGATGCACTTGGAGCAACAATAAGAGGATCCCAGACCAGGTTCGTGGAGCGTCTGTCGACAATAATGTTGTAACTTTTGTAATCTTCACATATGAATACAATAGTTATTTTTCTATCCCAAATATTGGGTTTTTGTGCTTAATTGATTAATGCATTTACATTTACATATGAACCCTAACATTGATAAGTAGAGACAGAATATCTTGTAGCTTTATTGTCTAAATTGTTTGCAGGACATCTTTGGGAGGAGACCAACATCCCAAGAAACTACAAAGGAGAAGGAGGTCTACACCAACCGAAAGGACCTAAGGTACACCCTATTTTCTTTCTCTTGTATTTTAAGTTCAGATTGTTTGGGGTAGATTAGGATTAGGACTATCTTTTAAGGGAAGTCTGTGCTCTGATTATATTTAGACCCAGTTTAATGATAGGGGGATTTCCCCTGCTAGCAGAATTGGAAACTCCATTGGGGAGTCTCTCTAGGGTCCTAGAGGGAGTTTTTTGGTTTTAATTGATTTTTTGGATTTGTATTAAAGTTCTTTCAGGTTTACTGAGTCAATTTAGGGTCTCTGGTCACCTTCCAGGTGCTTACCATCTTTCTCGACCCAACCAGTTTGCCAAGTATTTTTCTTTTTGAAAATTCTCAAAGGTGTACGTGCCCTGCTTTGGCTTAGCCCTCGTACATATGTAGTTTTCACAGTAAACAACCTGCGTACATATGCAAGCTGTTGGTGCAACAACCCACATCTCTGTGTCTTGAAATGTTTTTTTTTTTAAAGAAAGAGGAGCCTTTCTCTTTCCTAACATAAGTCTTGGGATTCTCATGCCTTTATTGGGATTTACAAGGTCTTTGTTAGTGGTCTCGGCTTGGGTTAAAGATTATGTTTTAACTTGTTTCTTGGTTTTCTTTTTTTTTCCCTAGAGGTTTAGAGTGAACTTTCAAGTTTTAGATCCTCCTTTGGTTTCTTTTGAATCTCTGCATTTACACAGTTGGCCTAAGGTCTTTGTCAATCTTGGGTTTTTTTTTCTCTTTGTCCAGTTTTATGCTTTAAAAAACAAACAAGAATCTTGCTTATGTTTTTCTTCTTTAAGCATTTAAAATAAAAATAAAAAATGATTTTTGCATTTCGTTTGGTAGTCTAGCGTAGGATGTTTGTTTGCAAAAGAAAAGAATTTCAGTTTCAAAGTTCTTTCTTGCTTTCCTGAAAATATAAGTAGTTTTGCGTCGTGAAGCGAAAATAACATTTTTAATAAACTTTTAGTTATAAGATCTTGAAACATTAATTTGAAAAGTTGAAATTCACAAAGGTTTTACAAGCTTTTTCTTTAAACTCGAAGTATCTAGTTTGATTTTCATATAAATGCTCTAAAGTTTTCTTCGTTTTCGTCTCTTCCAAACACCGCTAGTTGCATGTTCACATCCTTTGTGTAAATCAAAGCCCATAAAATTACGGCTTAACTTAAAATCTGTTAGACTTTCTATTTGTAGGGTTCACCTACTACTTTAGGATTTTAGGGCGTTGAAATAGGTGTGAAGAGGAAACTCTTCAAGGCCATTTAAAACACACATTGGAGTCTGAGATATGGAGTGTCTAAAGTCCAACATCATAAGATTTAGTTAGGACCCTCATCTAACATAGGGGCTAAACACGAGGTCACGTAAAGAAAGGTAGACGAGATAACACCTCCAAAGTCAGACCGAGCGTAGTGGGGATTGCATATTGAGGGTCTTTCTTGGGAATCACATTGATCACATTTGCCTATGGAGCCTCGTGGAATTAAAATCCATTCAAGATCCTAAGTTGTCTTCCACACCAATTGATTTCGACACCCTTGAAGGGATTCAGACTTGTTATCCTTCTCATTACGATCAACTCGACTGTCGATTTTACCCACCTGGTGACTGACTGCGAGCTGACAACCTAGTTTCCTATTTTTACTGACTTACACAGGTGAATGTGGGGGTATACCATGGTACCTAGGGAAGACATCGAATCACACTTTGTAGAGTAAACCCGGAGGGTTCTTCCGTGTTCGAGTTCCACTTGCACCGATAAGTTTCTCTAGTGTCGATTGGTGTAACTGTCCTTCCCACTGGTTAGTTGTCTGCTTGATTTGCATCTAGGAACTTTTAGTGTGTGCTATGTGATTCACGCTAGATAAACCTTACAATGTCAGTTGATCATTTCATAAATTGGAATATCAACAACTCCATCGATCGCATAGGTTTCAGGGCCTGTCGCTGGTTACTTTGGAGCCACCTCCATCACCGTTGAGGCGTAGGCTAGATCAAGAAGGATCATTTGAAGCTATCGACCCGCAAGAAACTATACTCGAGCCAACTGTGAGGGAATAATTTCCAGCCCCAGAGGAATCCGTCATTTCTGACCTCGAGACCGAATGTTTCAGGTCAAAAAATATTCCGATCACTGACTTATAGGCACTGCTTCTAATTCAAATCGTCCCTACCGAGGCGATTTCTCCTGAACGCCAGTTTATTCTGTGAGAGGTGATGGAAGCAAACACTGCTACCTCATTAGGGAGCCCTTGTACTCCCATAACGACTGCCGCTAGAGGGGGCATTGTACCTCCTCCCCAACCTTCGCTTGTTAGGATCACGATTGTCCTGACACCTACAACATCGGGTAGTGGTTCGATTCCTTCAACGGCTTCAACCACTGTTCCCTTCATTCAAAATGCATCAGACACTCCCTTCTCATATGGTATGCCTAGTTTTGACTTGAACTTAGTTATTACTTACTCTTATCTACATACCATGGATCTGGAGGTAGGGAGTTCTAATGCTCCTTTCCAAGGATCCGTCGCGGACACCACTACCCCATTTAATGCTATTCCTTACAGCGGGGGTCATATACCTCCTTCATCCCCTTCCCTCGATGGTGATTTTTAGTAATCGACTGGGCTTAATGCTAACTACAGTTTTTGTAGTGGAGGTAGTTTGGGACCTTCATCCTATATGATGCCGATGGGATCAATTCCATTTTATTTGTTTGGTGTACTTGGAAATAACCCTTTTTCTTCGTCTGTTTTCTCGACTAGGGGAACCCCAACTTTGGTCAACAAAACCCTACGCAAGGTGCCATTCCTTCATAGGGAGAGATGACAGGAGTGTACTCCATGCAAGGTCTTTGGAATCCTTGGTAGGGCTCATTTCCATTGCAAGGGATGCCGGTTGGGGAAAACCCCTTCCATACTCAATGGAACCCTAGGAAAGGTTCAGTAACTATGCTAGGAGGGTCGATTGGGGGAATCCCAAACCAAGGTCCTTAGAACACTACACAGGGAGAAATACATGCACCAACTATGTCATCTAACTTTGGGATTTAGTTGATGATGCAACAACAGAAGAAATATCCTTTTGCTGGTTAGGGCCATGGTTTCTACCAAACCTCTGGCTAGCAGTCCAACTTTTCTTGGAAACATAGTGTCAGTCAAAATCTAGGTCCCTCTTTTCATGTAAGTACTATGCAACCGAAACTACCCTTTCTAAAAACCTTACATTTTCCAGACTTGTCGAGATTGTTAAATGAATCGATCTGTCACGATCCGCGTTGGCCCCCATGTTGACTAAGTTTCCTTCTGACATCCCTAAGTTTGAGGGAAATCTTGGTGAAGATCCATGTGATCACATGACTACTTTTCACTTATGGTGCTCATCTAACTCATTGAAGGATGACTCCATTTAGTTGTGCATTTTTCAATGCACTTTTATAGGGGGTGTAGTGAAATAGTTTATCGAGCTCAACAATTCGAAGTATTATTACTTTAATGACATGGATATGGTTTTCTTGAACCATTTCCAGTTGCTAGTGAGATACAATGTCGGCACTGAGTTGTTGGCCAACTTCGAGAAGACCAAGGCTGACCATATCTTGGATCATATCCAAGAATGGTGGCGACGAAAGAGTTTGATTAAGGTCAAGGTCCCTCCTGCGTTTTTGCTTGAGTGGTTCTTAAAGTCTTTGGTTCCTTGCATGTCCAAAGAGGTAGCAATGTCTGGGCTGTTTTCTAAAGAATAGGCTATTATGAGAGCCTAACATATGGAACTGATTTACTCTTAGTTTGGCATGCTTTACGAGATCTTACCCGATTCTCCACGATAAAATATTGATAAGGCCAAACAAAAGTCTGGGCCCCATGCTGATGGCATAGTGGGCTCAACACAAAGCAAGTACATAGATCTGTTGTCTAATCAATTACAACAATTATCGATTCAATAGAATGTGGCCAACCAAAATCCTAGTTCGGATGCCCCCACAACCCAGACGTCGGATGTACACAATGTGTAATCGACAACTCCCAAGGATAACTAACAGACCAAGGGAAATAAGAAACAAAAAAACAAGAAGGGAAATGGGGACAAAAAGGATGCTAACAATGTTGGTGAGGGAAAAACTGAAAAGAGGGAGGTGAATTTTTCATGTAAGCTTTGCATGGACGACCACTTAACTCACCTATACCCTCAGCTTGTGGAAGCCTAGAAGCTACTAGCACACCAACAACCTACTATGTTGATGAACCCTTTTCCATAAGGGAAAAATATGGCTCAAGAATCTGCATCCATGAGCGTGGCTGGGGGAAGTCAAGGACCCTCCACGCCTAATCCAAAAAACCTAGCCGTAAACATTTACATGATGAACATCGAAGCTCATTTATCAACCAGGACTCGTGACTATAGAACGCTAGAATCTGTTGAGAAGGGAAAAGAGGCCTCCAATCCATTGACTCCTCTTAAAATTGAGAATATAGTGGGATAAACAATCCCTCACATCCCTAAAGGTTCGTTCAAGAAGGATTCTCATAACCCAAATGCGATGGTTGCTCAAAATTACTCCATTGTGGAGGATCTACACAAACTCCTTTTGCAATTTCCACTGTGGAGGTTCTCCAGAGTTTCCCCTCACAAAAAAAAGTGTTGTCTTCCTCCTTGGGAGTGACATAACCTAGTAACTCAGGAATGATCATTTTCGATCCGACTAACCTTAAACCTCATCTTCCTCACCATGTCACTTTTCAGATAGTAGTGGCATACACCACAAAATTGTTGACATAGAACATTTTTCATACAGTGGTTGTTGAGGGTGCCTCAACTTGCGTGATGTTGTTTTCATGTTGGAGGGCCATTAGCTAGCCTGATTTATCTCTATTGCCCATGTTGCTTACATATTTTTACGGTCAATTGTTCATACCACACGATATAATTCCCTATTTTCCCATGCAGTTGTATGGTAAAACTGTGTGCGTAGAGGGTGAAGTAGTCGATGTGCCTCTCGACTACAATATTTTGTTAGGACGGAGTTGGATTTACGCAATGCACGCGGTTTTAGCCACCATTTTTTGGGTCTTATGCTTTCCACATGAAGGCCAGATTATAATCGTCGACCAATTGTCCTTCTCTCTTCCTCACCCTTCATCAGGGGTTTCCATGGTCGTGATGATTGATAACTCACAACCATGCACTGTCAACTTAGGTGCCAGATTATTTCCATTGTTGATGGGAAATTTTGATTATCCATCGCCTTCCAATGATCTATGCTTTATTTGAACCATCCCCAAGCTACTTTCATGACCCATGGATTTAACTTCCCCATCATCTTCGATGAAACGGGTAGGGAACTTAGCATGGACATGTCCTTATCCACTGCTGAGGTTGCATACAATGTTGTTCAATAAGCCTCAACCAACCCCGATCCAACTTCCCCACAGAAGCTAGATCCAATTCTCGAGCCTATTTTGGATCAAGAATCTCTCACTACTTATGACCCTTTAGACTTAGTCTTGCCCTCTGACGAGGTGATTCTAGAGGAAATGACTGGTTCAGATAGACCTTGGGATGATCTTCACCATAGATCTTATTTTCTTCTCGAGCTCAGGAGGATAGAGGCAAGAGAGTTTGTTATGACCATGAATGGAGATATCCCTTGTCATATCAACCCTCTGGCTATGCACATAGTATACGCCGAGGGAAACATGAAAAGTATTGCTGCAATGATTCCTATAGATATCTCCAAAACCCTTGGTGTCATGGAGAATGTCTTCATTGGAGAAGATTGCTCCCCTGAAGAGATTCAAATCTACACCGAGTTGTTTAAGGAGTTCCATGACGTTTTTTCCTGGTATTACAAGAAGATGCCAGGCATCGACCCATGAATTGTTGAACATGAAATCATGACTTATCTTGATGTCAAACTTGTCCGACAGAAGCTTTGCCCGGTCAATCCTTAAAAAGTAGCGACGATAAAGGTTGAAGTAGATAAACTCCTCAAATATTGTTTCATCTACTCCATACAATTGATAGAATGGGTATCGAACCCGTTTCCTATCAACAAGAAGTAGGGCATGATTCACATTTGTATGGATTTTCATGATTTGAACAAAGATTGCTCGGAAGACAAGTTTCCAACCCTATTTATTGATCAGATTGTTGATAAGTGTGCGGGTTGTGAAGTATTTTATTTCATGAACGATTTTTTTGGATATAATCAAATTCAAATCAAATCCGAGGACCAACATAAAACAACTTTTATTTGTCCTTGGGGTACCTTTGTGTATTGAAAAATGATTTTTGGCCTGAAGAATGTCACAGCTAATTTTTAGCGGGCCATGTCGTTCTCTTTTCATGACCTCAAACAAATAGTCGAGGCGTACCTATATGATCTAGCATCACATTCTCGCAAGAGATCCGATCATCCCGCCCATTTACGATTAATCTTTGAGCGATGTCGCTTCTATCAGATTCACTTGAATCCAAACAAGTGTAGTTTTTGCATGACATCGGGTCATTTATTAGGTTTCATCATGTCGACAAAATTGATCATGACCAATCCTCTTAAGGGGTTGAGGTAATAGCTCAATTTCCTCCCCCGCGTACAATTCCCCAACTTTAGAGTTTACAGGGGAAAGTAAACTTTCTTTGGCATTTTGTCGCTAATTATGCTGAGATTACGAAAGGGCTCATGCGTCTTTTAAAAAACGGAGTCCCATTATGTTGGGATGAAGTAGCTCAATGCCCTTTTGATGCGTTGAAATGCGCTCTGACATCTGCCCCTCTGCTCAACCCTCCTGATTATGGAAAATATTTCCTATTATATGTGGCTTCTGTAGAATCCATAATCGACATGGTCTTGGTACAAGAGGATGATGTGATCGAAGAGCATGTTATATATTATCTTAGTCGAGGCCTAGTTGGATCTGAGCTCAACTACTCGCATGTTGAGAAAATCGCTTTGGCAACTGATCATGCTATCCAACGGTCCTGTCACTATATATTACTTTGCAAGACCACTATCGTTTACATCATCAATCCCTTTCAATATGTGTTAATACGATGTGTCATCGGAGGAAAAATAAGTCAGTGGATAGTTATCCTCCAAGAGTTTTACTTGGATTTCATTTCGGTGAAATCTAAAAATTCCTTGGTCTTCACCGAGTTAATATTGGAACTTCCAGATGAAAGTGGTGATATTTCTCCCGAAGAGTCACCAATTAATGAAGATATTTTTCTGATTGCATCTTTGGATCCCTGGTATGGAGATAGACTTGTCTATCTTCATACTTTGAAGTGCCCTACTTCTGCTTCTCGCAATGCATGTTCACGAATATGACACCAAGCGTGAAACTATCTCATCCTCGATGACACTTTGTATATTCCATGGGTGGATTTCATTCTTCGATGATGTCTTACCCACGAAGAAGCATAGCTTGTTTTGAAAGATTATCACACCGGAGAATGTGACAATCATTTTTCTGGGTTGGAAACAACCCAAAATATTCTTTGCACATGATACTTCTGGTCCTCATTAATCAAATATTGTGTTGAGGCAGTCAAGAAGTGTCACTCATGCTAGATATTTTGTCGGAATATGTGGGCACACCTTTCTCCTATGTTTCTGGTCATTGTTGTTGGTCCCTTCACCAAGTGGGGATTGATTTCACTACTTGTCACCCGACTTCTGCCACGAGGCATTGCTATATCAACATAGCAATAGACTACTTCACTAAGTGGGTCAAAGCTATGCCAACATTTAACAATGACGGGGAAACTGCTACCCTTTTCGTTTTCAATCAGATAGTAGCTAGATTCGGTATCCTAAAAGAGATCGTCACTGACCATGATAATCACTTCCAGATTAAAATGATGACTAGATTAACATCAAATCTTGGGTTTAAACAAGAACATTTGTCACCCTATTACTCGCAAGCGAATGGTCAGTTATAAGCTGTGAATAGGCCTCTCAAGACTATTCTTCAGCGGATGATCAATTCGACCAATTCAAATTGGAATTTGATGTTATATTCAATGTTGTGGGCTTATCAAAATTCTGTAAAGACTGCTACTATTTTTTCACCTTTCCAACTCGTCTACAGGTTGGAGGTTGTATTTCCCATTGAGTGTCAAATCCCTTCTTTGAAGTTGGCAGTGGAACTACTGCCCGACACTACACTGCTTGAGGAACATCGTTTATATATTAAGCAACTTGGTGACCAACATAGAGATGCAACCTTGGATAATGAGGCTCATAAGCAAAGGGTAAAGTGTCAATATGATCGGTCTGTTCACCTTGATATTTTCTTCAAAGGTGATCTTATTCTAGTCTACGACCAAGACAAGGATCCCTTGGGGGCACACAAGTTAAAACCCATTTGGTTTAGAACTTTCATCGTGAAAGAGGTCTTAGAAAAGGGTTCTTACCATCTAGTTGATTTTGAGGGTAATGCCTTAGTGGAGCCTATAAATGGGATCTACCTTAAGAAGTATTACACTTAGGCCAGTCACATGGGTGTGGATTCTTGTATATATGTATAATTTTTTATATGTTTTTGTTTTTTTGTTTTTTGGACGTGTAGTTATTCATGTTCTATTTTTCACTATGGTAGATGTCAAGTGAATAAGAGGTTTATGTCGGGTTCGTGGACGGCACTATCCAACACACTAGGAGGCTGGCTTCCACAACTTGGGTGATTTTCACACCTAGGGGCCAGTTGCTATCTTTCAGAGGTATTTGTCTAGGCGATACAACCAATAATGTTTTCGAGTAGAGTGAAGTGATATAATTACTACGTGATGCCTTGTCACATGGTATTTATCATCTTCGAGTTTACTTAGATTCTCAACTGGTCGTGTCCCAGTTAAATGGGGTTTACCGCGTTTATGATCCCACTCTTCACCAACGATTCCTTAGGGTACGTCTCTTAGAATGATCTTTTGATTATATTACTTATATTCATGTTCCTAGGAGATTTAACTATCTAACTGATTCATTAGCTAATCAAGTTTTAGATTGGTATGTTTCTCACATGTAAAAGTAAAAGACACACATACACATGTAAATACATTTGTAAAAATGTCATCCATAAGACAATATATATATATATATATATATATATATATATATATATATATANATATGTCCATAAAATGGTTTCATGAGTCCAAAGTGGGCATGAAAGCCTCAAAAGTAGCCGGTATACATAGGTGGGCTTAAGCCCTCAAATACATAGTACAAAAAGTGCCCTCGGTGTTATCACTAAGTAATTGTTGGGCTGTAGAAACAATCTACAAAGGTAACCTAGAAACCAACCTTAAGACTAGAAGCTAGCCATTTCAATCTAGAGAGGGCTCTCTTTGAGACTTGATCTCTGATAGATAGACTTCTTTTGAACTAATGGATAGGTTTAGCTGATTGAGGTAGTTTTTTCAAGGTTTGTTGGAAAGGAGGTATAGTATCTCCAGGGCTATGGAGTCAAACCCTGAAAACAAAAGAAAACAATGACTGGTAGGTAGAAATCCCATAGGAACAAAGGCTAAATAAATGGATTAACTTTCAGTTTTGAGTTTGATTATGTAGGGTGAACGAGGAACATAAACAAATAACAAAATCAGAGCACCATGAAACTTGAATTATGACCTTAGTTAAGAAGATAAATAAAGTTTAAATCACTTAAGTCTAGAGCACCATTCGATGAATTCTAGACCCTTAATTATCCAATTTAAACAGAAGAAAAGTGAAGATGAAAGTAAGTACACAAGAAATAAATACAAATATAAGAGAACAATCTTCATATCACCACCATTAGAATATTTTTCATAAGAATTCAGGACTTCTGCATTTGTATTTCTATTAGATTTCAGAAAATTACAATGAAGATCAAAATGTCTATACTTCTACCAACTCACCCTCTTTACATGAAAATAATCAACATATATAGAAAGATAATTCCACACTTGACTGCTAGGGGTCGAACGACTACATCCTTGAATCATGGATCTGGTTGCTTTAAAAGAGAACAACAACTTCTACAAGATTTACTAAAAATAGAAAATCTAATTTTTCCAATCATAACATAAACAAAATATCCTTTACAATCATAGATCTTGAGAAAAATTCGACCATGTGGTTGTGATGAGTCATCAATTCCATCTAGGGAGTGCGTCGAGTCATCATGTGCACTGCTGGACAACTTTGTCACCCTTGCATAGTGAAATCTAGTTACTTCTGTGCAAGTGTTGGCTACAACATCTGCGTAGTGAATGTCCATTCTGTGGTTGCCCGTGTGGATTAAGGTGGAAAAAAATCAGCTAGGAACCATGCCTCTACCTCAAAAATTGTGTGCCTTTCATCATATATCCTCCTTTTTGATCAGGTGATCTTACAACATTTGCGTAGAAAATATTCGCTCCGCAAGTGTTGTGTATGACTATTTCTTAATTAAGACAACAGATTGTGCACATCAAATATTCACCCCGATGAAACAACCCTTCATCAACATCTAATGTTTATTTCCCACAACTTTGATGATGTAAACAAAACTTTGACATGGTTCCATACCCAAAAAAGGACAAAAAATAAGGCTTCCTGACTCAAATTTCTGCAATTTCAACAGGGAGGTTTAGCCCATCCTTACCTTCTTTATCCAATTTGAATTGTAATCTAAGGCCCTGTTTTCTTTCCTCAATAATAGGTTGTGTCTCTTTAAACTTCCCACATGCCTAAACAAGGTTGCATTCCTCTTCAACATTGACTGAGAATTAGAAAGGACTGCACATGTATTATCTATGGTTGGTCTGCATTCCTTGTAATGTTTCATGATTCCTTCCTCTGATATTCTCTTTTCTTCCCAGATATTGATGATCTGGTCTTGAGTTTCTCTTAGCTTCTTATTCATCCACCTTATGTTATTTTCTCCTTTTGTGGGTGAAGTAGGAGGTCTCTCACTTACTTCTTGTTTTCCCTGTATGTCTGGACTACTCTTCCTGGCTGAGGACCTTGTCAGAGGTGATGTGATTTTGACTGCAACTGTAGTCTCAGGGATTTTCCTGATCTTCCTTCCCTTTTACATTTCTTGCATAGGACCTACTTTGCTTTGTGGTGTTTTTTCTTAAGGATTCTTCTCTGTTAGCTTCCTTTTCAATTCCATGTTCTCATGGTAGAATTGGGTTATAACATGTTGAGATTTCTTGAGTTGCTGCTACATCTCTTTGACACCTGAATATTTCTCCCTTGGTTTCACTTTCTCCTCATCCATATCCTCGGATGCAATTTCAACAAACTTTGTCTGAACTGTGGGTATGGGAAACCTCCTAGTAGATGACTTGGTGAGTAGTTTTCTGGAAGCCTCTGTCTCCTTGGGTTCATCGGTGAATTCTAGTTTTCTTCTTTTCTTCAAAACTGACTGACTGGACGATGGATTCTTAATCTCTTTTCCTTTTCCTCTTTCAAAAACACCTCCTCCTTTCACCCCTGAACTATTAGATTCTGATTTCTCAATGGACAAGGGGTTATCTCCTTTAGGATCCATAGAAATGTTTGCTAATTTCAAGAAGGAATCCCAGTCTCTGTTTAGCTTTCTAACCTCTTCAACCACCAACAACTTCACCAAGGAAAATCATAATAAGCTACTCTTTATCTAGTTATCCCTGGCTTGGACTTTGACTACCATTTTTCCCAAGCTTCTATATAGGTAGAAGGGTAAGTTTAGGGGGATTTTCCCTGTGAAATGCATAAGAAACCTTATGTGGTATTGATATACCCTATCAAACCTACCCTCACAAGTAAAGTATTTTTGGATTACCTTCAAAATATTTTAATAAGGTTTGAAAACATATTCCATGGGGATGGTGGCACATATTTTCTGCTTTCTGTATTTAGGTTTTATAAAATCAATATAAAACGAAGGATCTAAGGGCATACCTTTAAACCAATTATCTCCCTGTATAGGGATCTCTGTAGCAACTGCTATGGTTTCTTCTGATACTGGAAAAGTGACCCCTGTAATGGTTATGCTAACACCATTAAAGTTCAGAGAAAACTTCTTGGTTAGCTGCACCTTATACCCCTGAACTCTTTCACATAATCTCATACATCCAACCTGCTCAAAGGACACCCTATATGCAGGTTATGAGTTCACCAAATTCATCCCTTGGGGTTCATATCTAAACATGTTTCATCCCTTGTATTTGTTCTTTCCCTGTGGATTCATGGTTATGTGATGTATTCCTTGCAAAATTAAATTTTAGACTGCTCAAAGAAAAAAAAACCTTCACTCTCAACATGCATAGCAACTAGGATGGATAGGGTTTGGCTCGAATGAAGAAAATATGGTTATATGAGAGGCGAATTCATTTTAGAGGATAAAATTGCAATGGTCTCCAAGAAAGTATCTTATAAAGTGTTTGAAATGAATGAAGAGTGCACAACAAAAAACATAGTACATGTTTGCGTAGCAAATGGCAACACATAGGGTTTGCGTAGCGAATGGAATTTGCATAGTAGAGAGCTTTGGAGCTTGTTGGAGAGGCTATGGACTATGCACAGGTCATGAAACTGATGCATAAAGACAAAAAGGTGGAAAATATACATTCTTGAATGGATAAAGAGCAAAATTTGAAATGGGAAGCACTTGCCCAAGGTGACAAGACGTTTCAAGGAAAATTAGGAATTTGCGCAACAAACTTGCGCAACGCGTACATGTTTGAAGCTTGCAATGGTACAATGACATGGAGTGTCATGATTGTCCCATATATGACCTCATGAGAGGTGATGATGAACCATAATACTCTTTGAAAATACATTCACCCTAACCTATGACTCGACCTTAGCACATAATTTCCCACTTTGTTATATGATTCTAGACTTAGGAAAAAATGGACCATTACAAAACTTTGAGCATGATGGAATTTTAAAATCTTGACTCTTTTCTTTTAATGATGTTGTTTTATGAGAAATAAAATACACCCTTTAACCCAACTTATAGCTAGACCCCTTACTGACATTCAAGTCACTCTTTATTTAATTATTGACCTCATAAACCTTGACACACTAACTATGACTCATCTAGGAATGCCTTGATCTTCACAAGACCATGGCATGATTTTTCAAACTTTACACAAACTCTAAATTTTACCCAAAAAATATTGATGCTAATACTCGACACTTAAGTAGTCCAACACTATCTAAGGTCTAGGCCTATTGGACCTACAATAGTGGACAACATTGTTCACAAGACGTCGTAATAATTGGACCCAAGTCCGAGGCACCCCTACTAAATGTGGATGCATAGATGGGGGAAGATCCTTGATCTCGACCATAGGAACTATAGGAGTGAGAGAAATGAGGTTCCTCTCTACCTATCGTAGGAATCTATTAGCCTCTCTGGCTGGGGGTCCTCTTCCAACTACTGACCCTACCTCTAGTCGAGGACAATGCCTGGTCCTAGAGAAGTATGCCTTTTGAAATGGTCCCACATCTGTATATAATAGAGCTTTAAGTTAGGACTTTGACACACATATAAAAATGATATATATAAAAAATTAAAAATTAATAACTTAAAACAAATATGTTACCTATCTCACCGCGCTCCTCGCCAACGGGCATGGGCATGTCAGGGTCTCTAAGGAAGCTTATCAATGCATAGGGACAGTCCTCTATCACTGGAATCTAACGGGTCCACCAGTCAAATAATTCATCATTGAAGGCCTTCTGGGTCCTTCCTCCACCCTGTCTAGACAAAAAAACTTCCCACTTGCACAATGCCACGAAAGAGGCAATATGCCCCCATATTGTCTCTCTCGGGCTGATACTGGACACCCTCTCGAAGAAAAAGGAGCATAAAATGGTACCAAACCCGAATTTCTTGTTAGAAAAATAGGACCGTGGAGCAATAAAATAAAACAAATGCGGAAACAAAACACAAAAGATACACAATACAATAGATACACAGATTTACGTGGTTCACCCAGTGTGGGCTACGTCCACCAAAGAAATTTACAGGTCCTGGCTTTATTATTATCCAACAAATGAAGGGATACAACCTAAACAAACCCGTTGTAACTTCCTCTTCTTTCTCTCATAGTATCCTCTCTCAGAATACAATACTTGCCATAATGCATAGCCGCAATACATTTCCCTCATAATAGAGGGTTGCCTTCTAGGGAAAAAAACCCTAACATAATTTCTACCATTAAATCTGCGACCTTATAATGAATGGTCCAGATTTACCCACCCTATGCACTCCCCCTCTTAGAAGAATGTACATACTTTTGGGGTGTAAAGTCTTCATGAGGTATGAACACGGATGGAAAACACAAGACCTTTGAATCAGGAAGATAATTAGGCTCCACAACCAACAATTCTTGTTTTTACGCCTATGACAGTATGTAATATGTCTCTTAATTCATACTAGCATGTTAGTACTCCAATCAAACACGATAGCCTCTAAACACTAGATTGCACAGTGCATCTATGCACGATAGGCCCGATGGAGTGTTGTGGATCCCGTGATCCACCTAATAATGAATAAAATAATGTGAAGGGAAAGGCTGGTAATATTTTGAATCGACACCTGAGAACCTACTTTATCGATACCAACCTCACAATACATCTTGATGTAGTCCTCAATGTTATATGGCCCTGGAGGAAAAGTCCTCAAGTTGACCGGTTCCCCTCTTCTAGAGAGGCCGATCAAGAAACAAATGTCCTTTGTGGTCGGGGTCAGTGATTTTCCCTCCAACATAAAATCCTCTGCATCGGGATGCCAATACTCCACTAGAGCATTGAGAAACCTCGATTGTGCCCTCAGGAACAAACACTAGAAAAAATTCGATAATGCACATTATTTTAGTGTAGAAATGGCCATAGGGTCCTCCTCGACCAAAACATCCAAGTCCTCATGTTCCCTGTCTCTCTAGTGAACATACATACACAAAAGTTGGAGAAGGTTTAATACTTGTGTTTTCTTTTTTTCAATACAAAAAGAGGCGTACACGGGTTGTAGTTTGAACAATCGCGTATGTAATGCGGCTGTTTATTACTCTTCCTAAGTACATACACGGACTAACCGTGGAAAACCTGCGTACATGCAAACAAAACCCTTTTACAAGGGTGCACACCTCCCAAACAAAAAATTAAATGCAAATGAATGAACCAAAATGAAAGAGGGAGTGATTTGTACTTACTTGGTCCAAGTGTGAGGGTTTTTCGTCCACTGTAGCTCTTAGAATTCTCATTTTGATAGAAGGAGTTTTTGACTTCTTTTGTCAATTTCCAAACTGCAATGGTAAAAATGAGTTGTCCACCTCTATTTATAGACTTTTTTGGCTCTTTTTTCCCTAATTTGGTCCCCTTTTTCACTTTTCCTAACTTGGTGGCTACTTGAGTTCTCTTTTGAGTTATTTTTGGGTCATTTTGATGGAATTCTCCTTTTGTTTTGGTAATTTTTTGAGATGGGTTACACTCATATCATCCCATGGTAAAAGTCATTTTTCAAAATTTTCATATAGGTTAGGTTTTCACTCCCAAATTTCTGCATATTGTTGTCTTTTGCACTTTTCCATAGGATCGATCCCACCAAAGTTTGACATAGAACCTTCTCTACTGCTTTAGAAGTGTCGTAATTAGGTGGTAGAGCCTACCTCTACATGGATACCTTAGGTAGATCTTTTGCTGCATTTTGGCATCCATGCTATGAGTTTTTTTCTATAGGCTTGGGAGTCCTTGTTAGTCTTTCCATGGTTACATTTTGAAGCCTAATTTTTCTTTCTAATCATCATTCTTGGCCTTACCCACGAGATTCCCTTATGAGCATGGTTTGTTGTATTTCAAGCTCGCGTTAAATTTTGAAAGCAACATCCAATGAGACTGTATTTATTCTTTTAGATCTCATTTATATTACTTGAGAAAAGTAGCCCCCCTGGAGTCTTCTTTAAGCCCTTTTCAGACTCTCAAAAATTGAAAGGATTACCAAGCGATCTTGTTGCCCTTCATGCTCACCAAAATCAAATTTGAAGGCACATATTTCTAGAGGTAGTTTACCCCTTTTTTGGTTTAGATGGAAAATTTTACAAATAAAGGTATGCTCTAGGAACTTCAGTTTGCTAGAAGAGTATTCTCAGGCATAATTTTAACCCTTTTTTGGGCCCACGGGACTAAATTTTCGAAAAAGGGACAGTCTCCTTGGTTTTGGTTTATCTCTTTTTCGGGCCTTGGAGATTACTTACGGAAAAGGAACTGCCTCAAAGTCCATAGTTAAGCTCTTTTCAGACTCCCTAAATATGAAAATATCACTGAGTGACCTAGTTCCTTTCACACTCGTTAATTGGTTCAGAAAGAACATATATTCGACATGAGTTTAACCCTTTTCCCAACCAATTGATTATTCCAGAAAAAGGTACACCTCGGGAGACTTGTCTCACTGGGAGAGTTCTCCTCAGTTATATTTTATACTTTTTCGGGCTAAGGAGACTAAATATAGAAAAAAGTCTGTGAGTCCATAGTTAATCTCTTTTCAGACTCCTTAAAATTGAGAAGATCGTCGAGTGATCTTGTCTCAATCACACTCGTTAAAATGGTACTGAAGAGACATCTTTTTGGTATAAGTTTAACTCTTTTTTGAATCGACTAGACTAATTGCGAAAAAGGAACTCCCTAGAGTCTTCTTTTAGCATTTTTTAAGACTCTTTAAATGTGAAAAAACCATTGAGCTTAACTTCTTTGGGATTGTAAAAATTTACATGGAAGGAGTCTTGTTGTGTCGTACTTAATCACATTGTGATTCTCATCTTTGCATATTTTTCCTAATGCTGGCTCCATGTTTCTCTCAACTGAACCTTTAAAGCATTCCTTAAACACAAGCCTTGCAACACTTTTTGTCTCTGTGATCTGACACCCTGACCCATGAAGAAATTTTCCCCGAGTTTCCTTATCTTGCACATGTCTCCTTGCCCCGAGCATCAATATGTTCCATGCACTTGGAACCAATTTTCTTGATCATGACACTTGTTTTCTCCGTTGTAACGTAGCATTATTTTATTTTTTTTCAATCTTGTTAAAAATTTGAAAAAGACAAATAAATCAAATATTTCAAAAAGAGGGGACAAAATATATTAATTCTTTTTCTGATAGAAAGATAGTCACCCTTGGCAAAGCACATCCTTCAATTTTTTCACCAAGCATTGGGATTTAGTATGACCTTAGGAACATTTTCTCGCTACATAGAGCTGTGTCCTCCTCCATTTGGTTGCTCTTCCAAACATATGGAGAGTTTGTGGTGCCTCATGTATCACAAAATTATGTCAATATTACACTACCTAAGTCTGATAATATTTCATGCTTTTGTCCAAGGGAAGTTTTATCCAACCTGCTTCGACCATTCTACAGTTTGTCTCTTGAATTTCATGAGTTGTCCATCTAGAGAGTCCAGTCAAGTCCAGATTCAAAATCAATGAAGTTCTGTGCCTGATGATCGAGATCCTCCATTATTTCCTCGACGACACATCAAATACCTCAGGGTAGTGAGTCTTACACTCCTATTGTGATCCTACTCGAGTGGTTGAAGATCTTGAAGCTGTTGCTCGAGCTATGAAGTCTTCATCTCTAGACACAGGCATTTATGCTTCTTGAAGATGCATATTATATTGTAATTGAATATCATCGAATGATTTTGAGATGTAGATTCACTTTATGTTACTCGCGATTGCATTTTATATAGACATTTCTATGACATGGATTTGCAATGTACTTGATTGTTAGCCATGATTAGTTCATCTCGAGCATGGGTATGCCTGCCTTAGAGAGATTATTATTGTTTTATAAATGGTGACCTCTCAAACTCTGGTCCCGAGCTCACTCGACTCCGTGCCTTCCCACTGGTAAAGATATTGTAATGTATTTCAGCCACCAGTTTCTCTTTTGACCTCACATATTAGGGGGAATTTGTTATAGCCCTAAAATTCCCTACCTATGCACACATGGCATTGGCCTTTCTACTTACACAATTTGTCAAATTACTGTTGAGGATATCTTTTTTTAATTTTTTTTTTTGGAGAATGTACATGCCTTGCTGCAATACTTCCCTATTACACATGCTAGTTTCATACTATGCAACCAACGTACATATGCAAGCTACATGCTAAACAACCCGTGTTTACCTCCAAAAGTTGCAAAAAATAAAAAAGTTTCAAGGAATTCAACGGATTTTACAGGCTATCGAGGGTTTCCCAACCAATTCACCCATTATAGCCCATCCCCAAACTGAATAACCATATTTTGGCCATATAAAAGTAGGTCTTGGGGTCTCATTCCATAATCAATCATTAGAACAAAGAAACTATGCCAAAATCCCTTCCCCTTTTAGCCCAAGCTTTGCATACCTTTCTGAGATATGGCCTCAATATTCCCCCTCCATCCCTCTCCCTATATAATACCTTCCCTATTTACCAAAGATATCAGTTGATTGTGAGAGGTGTTAGGAGAATTATGCACTTGGAGCAGTAGTAAGAGGATCCTGGACTAGGTTCGTGGAGCTTCTGCTGATAAGAAGGTTGTAACTTTTGTAATCTTCACATCTGAATAAAGGAGTTATTTTTCTATCCCAAATATTGTGTTTTTTTGCTTAATTGATTTATTCATTTACATTTATATTTGAACCCTAACATTGATAAGTAGAAATAGAATATCTTGTATCTTTGTTGTCTAAATTGTTTTCAGGTTAGCTTTGGGAGGAGACCAACAACCCAAGAAACTACAAAGGAGAAGGAGGTCTACACCAACCTCTTTTCCTTCTCGTCTTTTAAGTTCAGATTGTTTGGGGTAGTTTAGGATTAAGACTGTCTTTTAAGGGAATTCCGTGCTCTGCCTATATTCTTACCCAACATAACAATAGGGGTATTTTTCTCGCTAGCATAGGTTGAATGAGAGTGACAATGTGAGGATGCATTTTAGCGATCGATTTGTTGATTGGATTGAGTGTGGGTTTAGCTTGATAAGAGTTGAATGTTTTTTGGAGTATGACTTTAAAGGATTCAGAGTACTCCTATGATGGATTGGAAGCATGAGTCCGATAGGGGGAAGATCTCAACTATAGGTTGGTGAATGGAGAGATGGCACAATAGCCATTGATTTTTCATGAGTCCTGCAAAGTTAAGAGGTGAGGTATTAAGGTTGGGAATGATGCGGCTTTCCAACAAGGAAGTCAAGGAATTCCTAGAACGACACATGTCGATTAGTAATTAGTTGACGAGTTGAGTGGGGTCTGATGGGATAAATGAACCTTGGAGTTTAGGCGGATCATGATCGTTGGTTGGGAGATTGTGATGTGCATCTATACTGTTCATCAAGGATAAGAGAATATTCCTCGATACCTTGAGTTCAGGAACAAATCTTCTCAATGTTAAAAAAACAGGACCGCAGAGCAATACAATAAAACAAATGCGGAAACAAAACACAAAAGATACACAATACAATAGAGACACAGATTTACGTGGTTCACCCAGTGTGGGCTATGTCCACCAGAGAAATTGCCAGGTCCTTCCTTTATTATTATCCATCATATGAAGGGATACAACCTACAACAAACCCTCTGTAACTTCCTCTTCTTTCTCTCACAGTCTCCTATCTCA
>ML855132.1:15911-28475 GCA_009831015.1 Picea engelmannii | reverse complement strand
AGGGCGTGAGGTAGGATAGGGAATTTGGGAGGAGGGTGGAGTCCACACTCCAAAGTGTGATGTGAGTGGATAGGAGAGGAAGGGCGTATGAGTGGGAGAGGGGACCCACGACCCAATTAAAAGATTGAGTTTCCAATGTATTATGTGGGAGGGTTGAGAGATGCGTGAGCTTGAGTGAGGGCGTGAGGTAGCTTGAGTGTGGAGTAGTGTGTTGAACACACTCCCCAATGGTACGTGGGAGTTAAAGAGAGTCGCACCTCATAAAGGAGGGGCCTACCACTCAAATTAGTTATGAGGATTAACTCTCACGTGGGTAAGGGGGACGTACTCTTTAAGTGGGAATAATTAAAAGGTGAATAATAAATTAAAAGAGTGGGTAAAGGGTAGGTAAAGGGTGTGGGTAGGTTAGGTGGGCTCCATCTCATTAACTTCACACTTTACTTCACCTTATTTGACTCATTATTACAAAGTTGGTATTTGTCCATGTCCTGGGCTTGGCAATTAAAACCGTTGTTTTTTTTTCCGAAAAACTCCTAAGTGGACAAACAACCTAGCAAAACTTGTCCAACTGAGTTGAAACTTGGTCAACAGGTGTAGGAGGTTCATTAGCTTTCTTTTGAGTACAAATACCCCTATCAAAAATCCCGAGACCGGAGTTTTACATTAATTACCCAGAATTAATTCATTAATTAATCAATTAATTAATTCAGAACCTTAAAAAAAACCTAGCTATACTTGACGGAATTCCGCGAAATTTCGCGTGCTGTCTTACATGGTCATTTAAAACATTCCTCAACACCAGCTACCTAGGAATGACTTCATTAGAATGCCTTTCACCACTTTGGAGGATTTATTGGGTGGGAGTGAAAAACTCAAGGGAGATTAACCCGGCTTGGTTAGGGCACATTAACATCCCGAGGATAAAAAACACTCAGCAAAAGGAACTCTCCTAATGAAGAAACCCTAAGGCAACTAACCTAACATGATCCATGCAGACCTATTACATTATAAACCCGCGCAGGGGTGCGGTAATCTCGCTTACAAAACTCTGAGCTGGAGCAAAAATTGCCCCGTAGAACCAAAAAGTCTTCAACATGTTTGCATCTGTTGATGCATATCTTCCTGGTACATGGAGTTGACCCCCTAGTTGAAGAGGCGGTCAATAGCCCTTTTTTTTTACAGAGTAGATAACTTGTAACACCCCAGTTTTGATCCCCAATGTAGTGTTGTATATTTGTAAATATTATGAATGGCCAAGGTCCAAGTGATGTAATATGTAAACACTATACATTGAAAAATAATAAAATAAAATACACCGTCGGATGTAGACGGGTAAGAACGAGTGTAATGGGGGGCTATGATTCCACGTGAGAGGGGAATTAATGGGGTTTTTGATGGGTTTCCATATGTCTTGAGTCTTATGCCACCTTCATTGATTTGTTTGTCATTTGGCTATTTATCCCTTTTGAAAAAGAAACCTAGGTCTCAACTGAGGTCTTTGATAAAGATTTCTCTAATGATGATCTAATCAAACCAAATGCAAAGAATCTTATGAGCAAAGCCATTATTTTTATTTTCCTTGAGAGGTTTCCAATCGAGAAGGGGACATTTAGAAGTGGCATGTTGACCATTGGGAAACCAGGGGTTGGAAAGTGGAGTCCTTGTGATTGCTTGGAAAAGGATACGTTTGTCTAGCTCTCCATAAATAAGAACCCCAAGGCATTTTTTGGGATGGGGTATGGATGATTACATGAGGTCATGCTTATGTAAAACATTGGTTTAAACACTTTGCCTCTTAGCATAAATATACTCTCTCGTTGGAAGTTTCTAGGCTGCTAGCACATTTTCGTGCACATATTCGGAAGTTTGTTTAGGATTTTGGTTGACTTTTTGCATGCGATAAGAGAGGTTTGCATTCAATACAACCCATTTCTTGTGTGTGTGTGTAGAAGGGCGCATTAAAGACAACTCCCTCAAAGATCCTGTTATCGCACAATTTGTACTTGTCCCAAAGGAAAAGGCTAAAGGAGGGAAAATTGGCGTAACAGGAGGTTGTCCTATCACTGTCACCTTAATAAGACACCTCTTTCTATTTAGGGATAATAGCCCAGGGGAGACGTCCCCAGTGACCTGGGGGTTTGAGAGGGCAAAGGTTAAAGTATCGAGAAAAGATAACCCTCACAAGTCACACTAATCAGAAAGTCCCAGAGTTTTAGCAAATGAAACAATGATGTGCTTGAGTGTACCTTCCCAGAACAAAGCAAGAAGAAAACAATATCTTTTGCAAGTACAATTTGATGTTAGTGCTTCATAAAACCTTGGACTTGTCGATAAAAGCAATAAGTTGATGCAAGACGAAGAAAACAGAAATGTATACAAGATGATAGCTTCGCATTCAATGCCTTAGTTAAGCTTCACAATGACCAAAAATGATAATCCAATAATAGAAATACACTAGCACTTGTGAGAAGCCAATGAGGCAATATAAAAATCAACTTTTGCAATTGCTTTTAAGAGCTTTTACTGCTGTAATAATTGGCTGTAGCTTACTTTTGTAACAGCAGCAAGAAGGTTAGTGAATTAGTCTACTCTAAGGTTAGGAAATATTAGTAGATAGCTTGAGGTAAAAGTTTTAAGTGTTGTTTCATCAATCAATCAAATGTAAGGTCTAGATCAGTGTCTTTAGGGCTAATGGAGTCACTTTTTGCAGAAGCAATCTTGAAGGAATAAAATGATAATGTATGAGCTAAGGACAAAGAAGGATTATGGTTGAGGTGTTGGTAACCCAAGGCCTCAATCAACAAGCTTTAGAAGGAAAACGACTACTAGGAAGTAGGTAACCCTAGGCCCTAGCGGTTTTCCTTCTTCTTTAGCTCAAGCTTGAATTAATTAATGACTTGAAGAAGCAAATGATGCTAGAGTGCTACAATGGTAGGGATCTAGCACAATGCTTCAAGAGGTAGGGTTTCTAACACAATCTAGTAGGCGGAAAGCTATTAAGACAAGGACAATAACATGTGCTTGATCTCCTAGGGTTTTAAGCTAGCAATTTCATAATCTTGGAAAAAACGCAAAGTAAATGTACTATAACCTTTCAAAGTAAAGAATAATTGCAAAAATTCAGTTACATCCACCAAGAATAATCTAGCAATTAGCCTAGTTGAAGACCTTCCACCAAGAAAATGCCAAAAGCCACCAAATTTAGCCTCCTCCAAGAAGTGCGCCTAAAATTTCAGCCAATAACCCTTGAAAAGGGTGCAAATTTCAGACCTCACTTGTGAGTGAATGAATGATGAAAAAATACAAGGGGAAAATCCCCTATTTATACAATGAAAATGACCTTTAATTACAAAATTAGGTCAAAAAGGCCGACATGGTCAATTTACATGAGAAAATCCAATTTTACATAAATTTGACAAATAAAACCCTAATTTGAGATTTTTAGGGTGACGTCATGCCCCTCCTCGGGTGACGTGAGCTTCCTTGCTGGAACGTTGGCCCTCCAAGTGGAACATTGAGGCTCAAAACCCCTCTGGAAATGCCACACGTGCCAACCAATGTCATCCTCAAGATGTGGGGCCTCAACTGGGTGATGTCAAGGCTCTGAGTGATGACGTCAAGGGCCTTCAAGGGCCAACATCATGGTGGGAGGGCAAGACCCCCCTAGGTCCAGGCCTGCTAGGCTGCCTCTGATGGAACGTCCTCCTCTCTCTCTGGTGCAAGCCTCTGGTATATGTCTACCCCTAGCTAGGGTCTCAGCATCCATCTGGTGGGATTTTAGCCCTATGGAGGTCCGATCTAATCATCTCCCCATGTGTACCTGTCCATCGGGCATGGCCCTGCAACAACAACAAGTACGCTCTCCATGGGCTCATAAGTCACAGGGACCATAGCAATGTCAATCACATCTAATAAGAAAATTATCTAAACATGTGCATAAAACCCCCCTTTCTCAGACAAGTGCTCAAAGACGTTATGCTATTCTGCAAGCGAGGTTTGGAGAGGGTTTCCGGATGTCCTATTGAGCTAATTCTCCTTAGATGTGGGATGTTTCCAGGTGAAGACCAATCTAGGTCATGTAAGTGCATGATATGGTATGGGGATGTTTGAGCAATGGGTGCAGTGATGACAGGGAAATGTATGGCTTACCTGTGGGTGCCTCTGAAAAGGGTGAGATGCACCTTGCTTGGATGCAAGTGTTTCCAAGCCCATTCAATGCCCTTTTTACCTTTTTATCTTGTCGCTTTCTTCTTTCAAGAGAATAGCTAGGGGACACTGCCCTTGCGTGGTGACCAGTGGTGACAGTGTTACCCTCAAGCATTTCAAGGAGACGAGGAGGCTGGATCGTGATGAGACCCCCTTTCTCTTGGCTATGCCACCAAGAGCCACTACCCTATTGTGGTGACCAACTGAATGGTAGTTTCATACCACTACATGCCCATGGACCTAATAGGATGGATCGTGATGGGATCCCCTGTCGGTTGGCTCATGATGAGACCCCCTATCCTCCAACTAGGTCTTGAGTTTAATTATTTTATGGGTACCTCCTTTTTCTTACTGAGAATATTTTTATTGCTTTCTCGGGGATACCTATGCGAAGCATCTGAAGGTTTTTTTATTTTGGCTCTTATCTTTTGCCAGCTTATTTTATCCTCTGGGCCTTTAGCCCCTTCTTCCCACAAGGCAAGGTACAACTCTTTTCTAGCTTGGAAAACCCAATGCCTGAACCAATGTAGGGGATGGATGAGAGGGAAGGTGATGAAAAATGATAAGTATGGTGGGAATGGAGGATGGCCTTTCATGAACCTACCCGGTGGCAACTCACTCCTAAGGGAACCAACTTGCTAGGACATTATGTCATCCCCCTTAGGTATGGACAATTCAAAAGGAATAAATTCCAAGCACACATCATGAAGTAAAAATAATTAATTGCACATATTCAAATGTTTTGAGAATCAAAGTGACACATACCATGATACCCAGACTCATTACCTCATGGAGCAAGACCCACTGTTGTTGAAGGACTAGGCTGATGGGATGGATGTTGCTGCTGACAGGATGGAGGCGCTGAAGAAGAAAGATGGGCCCTCCAAGGCCAGGCTCAAGTCAATACGGCTCCCAGTACTCCATGTCTAGGACCTGTGGGCCTCGAGACATAATCTCCTTAGTTATCCCTAGGCTAGGGGATAACAGATCCAAATCTTTTATGGAAGTTTGGTTCATGTTCAAACTGTGCTCTATTTTAAGCTTTATGATAGTGGTTTTGCATGTCTTTTTCACAAATATTTTCTTAAAGACTGAGATATTTGTCATCAAGAGAACTCTAAGACTTCCAAACCTAACAATAACAACACAACTCAAAAGCAGGGTAATGTTTGGATGTGACATTTACTTGGTCAAATATGCTTTATGCCGACTTTCCTTTTCTGTGTCCCCAAGTCAATTTTAAAAGAGGATGTTGGAGATATGTTGGCTATGCTCGACCTGTACTCATAATGCACCGTAAATGTCAATCATTAAACACCCTTAACGGCCTTTGTGGACCCCATTTATGTTAGTGGGCGCCCACTAACACAAATGTGATCCACAATGGGCCGCTAAGGGTGTTAAATGATTGATATTTACGGTCTCTTAGGGGTGTAGGTCGAGCATAGCCAACATATCTCCAACATCCTCCCTTAAAATTGACTTGGGGACACAAAAAAAGAAAGTTGGCATAAAGTATATTTGACCAAGTAAATGTTACATCCGAACATTACCCTGCTTCTGAGTTGTATTTTTATTGTTGGGTTTAGAAGTCTTAGAGTTCTCTTGATGACAAAGATCTTAGTATTTAAGAAACTATTTTTGCAAAAGACATGCAAAACCACTATCATAGAGGTTAAAATAGAGCACATATTGAACATGAACCAAACTTCCATAAAGGAATTGGATCTGTTATCCTACGGATAACTAAGGACATTATGTCTCGAGGCTTACAAGTCCTAGACATGGAGTACCGAGAGCCATATTGACTTGAGCCTGGCCCTGGAGGGCCCAACTTTCTTCTTCAATGCCTCCATCCAGTCATCGAAATTGTTTTCATCTCCTTATAATCTCTTTGCATGTTGGTTGTTATAGATTTTCATTAACTGTTATGCTTACTGCAACATATCTAGTGTAGACATTTCATCAAACAGTTGGTGAAAGACCATTGTAGCTTTCATTTTGGTTATCTTTTTTGAGTTTTTCTTGTTTAGGAGAGCATATAAGAACATGAAATATATATCAGAATAAGCCTAAAGAAAGAAGCCAAAGATTACTTCAAGAAGCTCACATAAATACCTTCAAACCCAACTTTTATTTAGATATTATATGGCTGCCACCATACACTGAAAATTCCAGATTTGTATAAGTTGGAGTAGCTGATATATATAGCTGGAATATACAGTCAATACATGTCCAGAAGATAGCCAAATCTCCTCGTATCGAAATGCTGAATGGCAAGGCTTGAAGGATGCCGGGTAAATTAAGGAAGATTCTGCGGTGGAAATTAGAGAGGTGATGAACTATAAAACACCCAAGGCTGAAGGAAAAACATGTGAACAAGCATACACCCATGCAGTGAAAGCAAGGGATGAAGAGAAAGGAGATTTTACAAAAAATTCCAAAACTTGGGCACAAGTCATTAGCAATTCTGCTCATATGGAAAAAGAAACACACAGCCAGGGGGACGACATGCAAGGTAGATAAAACAAGGAAAGACAAGGTAGAGCAACAAACATAATTATCAAAGGTGTGAGAGAGTATGGAAAAAATGAACGCACTCTCGATCTTACAAGTGAATTTTTGAAGGACAAGTTGCTTTGGCAAGGCTGAATTTTTCAACCATGGAGGGTGGGTAAGCCTAGTGGCGAGAGAGCTAGGCCCACAAAAGTCATCATGTCAAGCATATGTGACAAGCAAATTCTCCTCGGCAAGAAGCAACCCTTGAGAGGCTCTCGCTTTTTTCTAGACGAAGATTTAACTATTAGACAGCAAGAGGAAAGAAGGGAAGAGTTGTCAAAGGTTAGGGAAGCAAGGGATTAGGGAAAAGGGGCATGGCTGTTCAAAGGAAAAGATGTTATTTCCTTTTTCGGTCCTCATTCTAAAACATGACAGCAAGTTGGTAGGCAAGAAGAGACAACAATTTCATTAGAAGGAAAATATGCAACAAGGCCAGTATGGACAAATAGAGGTGAAGACTCAACTTTGAGTCTTGTAGACCAAAACAAATAGCAATCAAATTATTCTCAGGTTTCCTTAAGTTTAGTTTGTTGGAATTGCATAGGTTATCCTTGGAGGCGGGGACCTGGGTTCGGACCTATCGCAGAAAATAGGGACATAATTTGTCTTTTGGAAACACATGAGCATGAAGGGTGCAAGACACCTATGTTTGAAGAGTATGTGAAGATGGCAGTGTGGAACAAAGCAGCTGAGAATGGCAAAGGACACGGGGGTATCATGGTCTTAGTGAAGAAAAAAAAAGGTCATCTCATTCAGTTAGAAAGAGAAGACTCAAATAAACAATTCATTTGATTTAAAATATCAGAAAATGGTAACATCATCAGGATTGTAGCATGTTATTTTTCTCCACAAGTTTCAAAAACTTACGAAAGTAGGGGGCTTGACCACAGAGACCCCTTTTCAGCCTTAAAAAACGATATTGCAGTGTACTCTCAACTAAGCGAAGTCCTTACAGTGGGTGATTTCAATGCTAGGACAGCATGTGAACAAGCTAGTATTCTTCGTTGTAAGGAAGACTACAATCCCATTTGGCTTACAGAAGAGAGAAATCATCAGTGGACAAGAGTTTCAGAGGACAACAAAAGCTCTAAATTTTTTGGGGAACAACTACTTACTTTATGTGGGGCATTTGACTTAGTCATTTGTAATGGGGTGGCTAGATGGGCGAATTCTGGCAATTTCACCTGCAATACCTACAATGGAGCAAGTGTAGTAGACTATGCAATTTGCTCACATGGCTTGTTTGAGAAAATGGAGGAAGTTTTGATTGGTGAACAACTGTGGGAGTTGAAATCTGATCATAAACCAATCTATTTAAGTCTAACTTGGGCTAAACAACAACAGCATGGGACTAAAAATCAACACATCTGACAACCTCCTTCAAAGGGTAGAATTCTGTTGACTCAAAAAAACTGTAACACTTTCAAGATAGCGCTAAAGAGGTTGTTTAACAAGGATAAAATTCCATCCCAGGGCCTTCATAGCCATGAGCTAACAAATTTAATCCAAAGTGCACTTACAGAATGCAAAAGAGAAAAAAATAGGAAATCTGAAACAAACTACTTTCCGGTTAATGTTTGGTTTGATGAGGAATGCAAAACAGCAAGGAAAAATTTGAAAGAGTCGAGCCATAAAGAAATACACATAAAAGATTACAAGCAAATTGTAAGAAAGAAGAAAGCTAATTTCATGATCTCAAGGAGGGAGGAATTAATCTTTTTGGGGAAAAATAACCCCAAGTTATTTTGAAAGGAGCTTCAAACGAGAAAAAAACAAACTGAAAATAATATCACAACCTATCAATGGCTCGAGTATGCAAAGCAGCTTTATGAGCAAGATCCTAAGGTGGACCCCCCTCCCTTGGTCAACACTACGACTAAGCTCTTCACCGTACAAGAAATTGAGGTGGGTATCAGAAAGTTGGGTATTGGAAAAGCAAAAGATTTAGTTGAACTCCAGGCAGAATATCTAAAGTGGGGTTCAAAAACTCTTGCACCTCACATTATGAAAATTTTCAAAAACTTCATTCAACAGGGATTCCCTACAGATTGGACAATGAGTCTAGCAATACCACTATTCAAGAGTGGGGATGTCAACAATCCCTCCAACTATAGGACCATAATGATGAATCCCTTGTTTGCGAAGTTATTTGGATGTATGCTAGAAAATAGAATCAGCAAGTGGGCGGAAGAAGGGGATAAGCGTGCTAAAGGGAAAGCAGGTTTCAGACCTAAACACTCAACGATTGATCACGATGTAACTCTAAGTTACATCATTGAAAAAGTGTGGGAAAAAAAAGAGGAAGCCTTTTGTTGATTTATCGATTTCAAAAAATCTTTTGACACGGTCCCTAGAGATAAGCTTTGGCATAGAATGGAGGAACTTAGGGTTCCTATACATCTTAGAGCAGTTGTCCATAGGCTATATGAGGAGGTTAAAGTCAAAATCAGAACATCAGTTGGAATCTCTGAAAGTTTTAGGAGCGATATTGGGGTCAAGCAAGGGTGCCCATTGTCCCCTACCCTTTTTGGCTTATATATTGACAAACTTGAAGAGTGGTTAAACTCACAGGAGGGTGATGGTGCTCTTTTGGGTGAATTTGTGATAAGGCTTCTTTTGTATGCAGATGACCTTATTCTGATTGCTAAATCCACTCTAGGGTTGCAAGAACACTTAATTTCCCCTTAGCGCTTTTGTAGTACAGTGGGAATGCAAGTCAATACTAGCAAGACGAAAGTGGTAATTTTTTCTAGCAAAAGAAAACATAAGCAACATAAGTTCTACTTTGAAGGCAACACTCTTGAAGAAGTGGAATATTACAAATACCTCGGAGTTGACTTCAACAAAAATCTAAGTTGGGATGGTTGCAGAAAGAAAAGAACTTTGGGAGGTTGGAAAGCGTTCTATGCTTTTCAAAATAGATGCAGAGAAGCAGAGCTATGGGATTGGAAGACTATGCAAACTCTCTTTGGGATTTTAGTGATCACGGTAGTTATATATGGTTGTGAAGTGTGGGCCAGCAGCACATCTGACTTACAGTGGAATCAAATTGAGAAGATTAAAAAACGCTTGATCGCAAACAAGTTTAAAATTAAAAGTTCAGTCCCTTATGATATATCAGTCAACTGTAGATATATCTCATAGTTGGTGGAAGAGTTCGACCTCTTGGTTGTATATATTGCTCAGCAAAGGATCCACACCCCTTCAAGTAGAACCAACAATCCGTTCTCATAATACAATGATCTCCAGAGAGAGAGATTCATACAGTAGATAAGAACTTGTCCAAGACCCAGTAAATATGCCTAGAATGTAGTATGCAATGCCCATAATGTATAAAACTCAACCCCCACGATGGGAAAGCTTAATTGACGTATGAATCGGCCTCCACAATAAGTATTACGCCCATCACAATGAGGAAATCATCCCCACGGTGGCAAACTCGTTCCACACTGGAAAAACCCAGCCACCACACACAAGGAACTGACAATACTCGAAGATATTCAACTGTAAGAAAATTAAGCTCCATAGCAATGAAGAACAATGACTAAACCTGAAGTGATCTCGTCCTCAAATCTGACTAGGGTGTATAGTTGCAACACCGAAACCAGTAAGCAAGAAGGATTTCCCAAAAACCCTAGAAAACTCCCCAAGAGCTCTCCAAATCTATTTTCTTAATTGACAATGACAAGAATGAGGGGAAATCCCCCATTTTTCCCTTTTATGTTCACTTGAGCCTTTTTCCTGCTCCTTTATTATTTAAATGAAATAAAAGTCCCTTTAGTGGTTTTCTCACTTTATAATTTTAAAGTGACCTTTTAATTAGGCTAGGACCCTTGTCCCCTTATTCCACTTTTACTTTATAAAGTTCTCCTAGGAGAAATATGTCCCCTAGTTCACTTTTTCGCCTTAGCCAACGAGAACTCAATTAATCTAGCGAAATTCTCCCCTTGCGACTCTTAAGCAGATGGGGACATCACAGTCGACCCCTTTCCATATTTTCCCTTAGGTCGGCCCTGTTTTTAGTTAACACAATATATTTTTCAAAGGTTGGCTCCACAAATTTATTACAGCGCCCATATACTCAGATATATGTATACCATCAAACACAAAATCCACCTCATCAACTTGCTGGGCACCCCTCTATAACATCCTTAGTCAAACCACTGTAATTGATACTCTGTAATCTCAAACAAGTTTGTAAATCATAATAAAGGGATGCATTTGATGGTTGTATATTAGTCACTAGAGAAACACAACATGTAGTTTTAGTCACAAAATCATCTTTAAGAGCATCAAAAAATCAACACCCTCAGACTTGGCAGTTTGTATGATTCTAGGCACAAGTGAAAAATTTGCAAGGTTTGATCCAACATTCTACCCGAGTCAAAGTTTTCTTTGTTCCAAAAATGACATCCTGAACCACCTGAGGATGGCTCCCTTTACTGAGTTCAGAAGGCTGTTTCATTTCCTCTGATGATTCGCTGTTATTTTAATCTAATGTAAATGTCAATTAATGCGTCATTGATAAAGATTATCGGTTCTAATAGCTCAACATCTGTCCCACTGATGGTAACATCATCTTAATCCCCTTGTGGGAAAACAAATTCTTCAAGAGTTTCAACAAACCTTCCAAACCAATGATTTTCAAATGCCTCGGAATATTCTTCAGAATGCACTCTGCACATTAGCCTCCAAGTCTTGACAAACTGCTACTTGTGGAAAGAAACAACTCTTTCTTCCAGTATTCACTGCCCCTTGCAACAACAGTCTAGGATTATGCCTTTTTGGCATTGCTTGCAAATCATAACGCTCAATTTTGTCTCAGAAAAAATTGGTGGTAACGTGGTGCAATTTAGGTGTGTTCGATAGCCTCTTTTCTTGACAGGGTAGACAATCCAAAGGAAGGATATTGTTGGTTTAACCAACATATCTTCAATAGGTGATAAGGTGAATAGATTTTGTTTAGAAACCTTGGTGATCAATTCTTGAAATGGGGAATTCGTCCCCACAAGCCATGAAGAATGTAAAAGTTGTTCTATGTGCACTTTGGTGTCTTGGATAGCCCCTTTTTTTGACAGAGTAGATAACTTGTAACAACCCAGTTTTGATCCCCAGTGTAGTGTTGTATATTTGTAAATATTATGAATGGCCAAGGTCCAAGCAATGTAATATGTAAACACTATACATTGAAAAATAATAAAATAAAATACATCGTTGGATGTAGACGGGTAAGGACAAGTGTAATGGGGGGCTATGATTCCACGTGAGAGGGGACTTAATGGTTTTTTTTATGGTTTTCCATATTCCTTGAGTCCTATGCCACCTTCATTGATCTGTTTGTCATTTAGCTATTTATCCCTTTTGAAAAAGAAACCTAGGTCTCAACTGAGGTCTTTGATAAAGATTTCTCTGATGATGATCTAATCAAACCAAATGCAAAGAATCTTATGAGCAAAGCCATTATTTCTATTTTCCTTGAGAGGTTGCCAATGGAGAAGGGGACATTTAGAAGTGGCATGTTGACCATTGGGAAACCAGGGGTTGGAAAGTGGAGTCCTTGTAGATTGCTTGGAAAATGATACGTTTGTCTAGCTCTCCATAAATAAGAAGAACCCCAAGGCATTTTTTGGGATGGAGTATGCATAATTACATGAGTTCATGCTTATGTAAAACATTGGTTTAAACACTTTGACTCATACTTTGCCTCTTAGCATAAATATACTCTCGTTGGAATTTTCTAGGCTGCTAGCACATTTTCGTGCACATATTCGGAAGTTTGTTTAGGATTTTGGTTGACTT